>JAYMFT010116719.1:0-27497 GCA_038088735.1 Panulirus argus
ATATATATATATATATATATACTTTAACTGTTTTGAATATAAGGAGGTATGGAGTTACGAATTACCTGAAGCACGTTTAGATCAAATTTGTAAGATAATGAAAGAACACTTCCACGTACGTTTAAAATTTGAATATTATTACTACAGCCTGTTAAAATAACGGCGCGGGAAACGCTAGTGTAAAACAATGCTCGTTCACAGAGACAAACACCAAACTGGTGATCCAATATCCAACCACACCGTTCATCTATCCAAGTGTGAATAGCAGTAATACGAACTGAAATTTGATTTTTAGTCTGTAAGGGACAGAAAGAGTCTCTTAAACCCCTTTTCATACACACACGGGCACGTTGGTGATGCGTGGTTTGGTTATATATGAAAATATTACGCCTTTCGCACTTCAAATGAAGTAGGGAAGTGGAGTGGACCGTCGCGTGTGAGTGGCATGCTGAAGGTGGTAATCATCTTTAAATATTGCGCTTCTAAGCCTGTCATCTGTTCCCGGGGTCCTCGACTGCCCCACGACTGCACAAGGAGAGAGTTGGACGCATTTATTGCGTAGCTGATCGTAAGGGCGCTAGGTCGGTGGGGACGCCTCCCGTGCAGGCCCTCCTCACCCTGTGCCTGGTCCCGCTGTAAGATTACTCTCGGTCACTTACTCCCTCGCATTTTTCAAGCTGTTCTGCCTCGCTTTCCTCACTGGGTGCTACGTGTCGTGGGCGTTACTCCTGACAGCTTGGGTCATCTAGCGATATACGGTATGTGTTTTCGGGGTTGTCATTTTTAAGACTTTAAGAAGCAACAGAGAAGGTACAGATGAAGACGAAGAAGATAGTACAAGAATTAAGGGAGTTACGGTGAAAGGTTAGAGGCCGTATATTTGCTTGCCATGAAAGAGAGAAGAATAAGAGGTGACTTAATCACAGTCTTAAAATATTGTAAACTAGTCCTGTGACGGCAAGAGCAACCGGTTCCTTGAAAGACAGTCATAGAACAACTAGAGGCCCTAACATGAATCAAAGCTTGAGACTCGTCAGAAAAAAATGTAAAGACGTATTTTTTTTCCTATAAAAGACGAGGCTAAACGAAATAAACTGACATCATAAAGAAGTTTAAGATGATGTATGGAAGCAGAGAAAGTTTAACAGTTGTTTGGTCCCACGAGTGTAAAACCCAATCTCTCTGCCGAAGAGATATCCAGTCACACACACACACACACAGTGGCATCCTCTCTTCCATTCCATTCTTTGTCTCCTGGGTAATGACGTCGCGGTCATTACCTCCATCCCCGTCTCCAAGCCGCTGGACTCTTGAAGGGAAGGGTGGATTTCACGGGGCTCTCTCTCTACCTGAGGGTGTGGACCGACCTGTGTGGACGGCGGTAATATGTAGCGGACACAAGCGTTTGTTACGCCTCGCTTGTTCCTCAACATCCAGACGCACGAACCAGATCGTGAAAGCTAAGCGATGGAAACTTGATGCACCATTTTCTTGAGGCATTCCATCCTTAACTACCATCTTACCAATAAGTTTCGATCCCTATTTGTTGTATGCGGTCGTACTAGCTCGATTAATCGAAGAATATGAAGGGCTCTTATTGCTCAGCGGAAATTAGCGTCGGGATCGGCATTGCGTGGCCATCAATGCGCTGAGAGCGTTAACGCTGCACGTAATCAGAGAGCAGGGGGGGGGGTAAGGGGAGGGCGCGTGTGGTCCTTTTTGTATGTTCCGATGGCTGGAAGGTATGACAGCCACGCTAATCTTCCGCACGACTCTGATGATAACACCTTTATACTGCTCCACCTCTCTTCTTTATGTACATTATTTTCACGAAAGCACAGCGTTTAGGTAACTCGTTTAATTTTTATATTTGGGCATTATTTTTTCGTTTTGAATTGGTGTGACGAGCTTGATAACTCTGTTTCATTTTCCTAGTGCAAGAAAATGTGATGGATTCCTTAGAACGTGGTTATGCATGTGTCAAGGCTGTCACCGGGACGCAATTATGGTAGCTCGGTTGACATTCCGTGGTTTGTCCGCCTGATCCACCGGCACAGTACATAGATGAAATTTGGCTATGTGGTATAAGTACCTCAGGATGACTCGCAAGGAACACACCATACTCTGCTACGTGGTCAACTACACAGCGATTGCGTTTGGGTACCCAAAAGATGTAGTCATTTGCTGACGACTGCGGTTTTGATGTATTTTTGGAAGGGAATCATGTTAAGGTATTTTCGGCTTAAGACGAAAAGGTACAGAATGAATATTGGTATTACCTTAGGAGTTAAAAAAAAAAACAAAAAAAAAGACGCGTACCTCGAATCATAATATGAAGGCAGCTAAAAATTTTGATGATGCAGATGAATGACGAAGACCGTACAGTGTACAATGTGACCACAGCTGTCACAGAAGATCTCAATAATATCAAGTGATGCAAGACAGTAACAGGGTAAGGAAGAAGGTACGTTCCTATTTGCGACCCACGTGTCCTCATGTACTGCTTTACAGATGAATGAACAGAGCGAAGAGTCGAGAGATGATTTTCCCCACCCACTCCGAGGCTCGGTCGTCTGTTGTTAAGGCTACCTCGCTCGCGCGGGAAATGGCAAACACGTAATGAAAGGATTTGAGGATATGCAGGATCTTTGGTGTCTAAATCTCATCCCAACCCGATAGGAGCTTGATGCCACAGTTCATGCTAATGACAGAGGTGACACAACTGATCGTGTGGTAAGATAGACCTTATCCCCTTGAACACAACCGTTCAGTATGACGGCCGGACCTTGACACAGACCCGTTAAGGGTCAGGTGTAAGGCCACGCCCAAGGTTTTACCGTGGTGCTCAAGACTTTAATGATGACAGAAGAGAATGTCGAGGTTAACGCCAGTGAAGGGAAAGAAACTTTACCGTTTGTGTGGTGATGTAAGCTCAAGCTAGAGGAAGACCTTCCTAGCACTGAACAAGGGTTTCACTGTTGTAAAGGATTGTGAAAGAACCTAATGTTTGCTCCTTCAAAAGCGCGCCGCTCAGAGAGCTCTGAGGAGCTGGCTAAGTGAGGATCAAAAACAAGGTCAGTGTACATTTTCCACACAGTAGTTGGTAGGTAGGTCCGGCCTATCAGCCCTAAGCGGTCAAGAAGGCGGGGCTATGACCTTCGGGTGTGGTGTCACAAGGACAACCACTCCGGAGGGGCTGTACCATACGGGTCTGGTGGCTGTCGAGTGTGTTCCACGCGTTGTTCTAGAAATGGCAAGTTTTGCATCGTCTCAAACACCTCATCTTCCACCCTGTCATCTTGCGCATTATCGGCCCTTCAAAATACTCATTCCATCCCTTTTTTTTTCACCTACTCTTTTGCCTCTTACCATTTCCCCATTTGCTTTCCTCACTATCCTTCTCATTTGTTCTCTTCTTTTCCTCACACTATTGACATCCTTCCAAAATATTTTCCTACTCTCTCACACCATCTCTCGTTTCCTTTTTTTTTTTTCTTTCTTTTTTTAGCTCCCATAACTTTTTCCTGTACTCCTCCCAGTCATTCTCGCTCCTTCCCTACATGTACCATCCATATGCCACTCTTGTCGTGCACTGGCAGTTTAACTTCATTCCACCGCCTTTTTTCATACGTCCACATCCTAAACTCCGCATGCCACACACTTCACCTGCACATGTAAGCACAGCTTAAGTAAATACCTTCCACTCGTCTCCTACTTCACTAAGTGGCCTGCGGGCCTCAGCTGAAGAATGAGTGTGGTTAACACCAGAGATATTGCCTCTCATTATCTTAATACTGTTAATCCACTCACTGAAAGAGCTTAAGAATTCGTATTTATGGCAGTGTTAAAGGACCATCTATCAACGCCATTCCGACAGGAGACGTGGATCGTCTCCCCACATCTTCGTCTTTAATGCTTTTGTTTTATTCAGTCGGGTGAGTCTCCGTGTGGTTACAACAGGCGGCTTCCAAGCTCGAAAACAAATGTTACTACGTGCCTGACGTTTCGTTGGAAGGCGGAGGGTTAAGAATGGCTCTCGCGACTTTGAGGGAGGACAGAAGTGACAGAATGGCTCCCTCGACATTAAGACGTTCCTCGTCGTCTACTAGCCAACGCTCAACTTGAACCTTGTTTGTCACAAATACTAGAGGAGGGAGTAGCAGTGTTTAGGTGTCAGCTCTTATACCAAGAGGAAGTACAGGAGGATGATATGACAGGGAGGGGAGTGAGGATGTGAGAAACGCTGAGAAAAGGATGAGGACCACACAGAATGAGGAAGGTGAGTTGGACGTGAGAAACACTGAGGAAGGTTGTGGACCAGGCACAATGAGGAAAATGGGCTGCGAATGTGAGTGCCTTATGAATATGGGAAGTAGGGAAGGGTAGGCTGAGTAAGGTGAGAATGAAGGAATAAGAGGGACGTGCACTGAGGTGGGGACAGGGAGCGAGAGGATGTAAAGCTAGTTGTGTAATGCCTTTTGAAATTTAGGGGGTACAAAGAAAAGGTCGTCTGCTGCGCTTTTGTCGATATCCGTGACTAATGTCTCGATAATGAAATAGATTCATTAGAGATATTTTTATTTTCTCAGAACTCTGAACACACTAAAGTACACCAAAGATTGGGTAAGTGTAAATGACTTTATTCATTTCTTTCTAACGATGCTTGGGCATTTAAAAGGCCTGGTGGGTAGCTACTGCCTTCACGGAACTGTGAATTCTCGACCCATCGTAAATTACTGAGGCGGGAAAGTAAAATGAGGTCTGGTGGTGCGCTTGCTCCACACACCTGATCATAAACAGTACTTTTATTGTCGATGTTGACCCGGACATGCGCCTAGGGTGGAAAGAGTGCGCCTGTTGCAATACCGGAGGAGGAGAGCACAGTGGCACGACTAGTTTCGTTTAGTTAAGTTCGCCTGTGTTAAATTCATTAATGGTCTATGGTGGTTTCTTGAATCGCTGCGTTGCGTGTTCAATCTTCGGACCATCACAGCGGATGATTGAGTTGTTGAGATGATGTGGATTGTGGGCACAGAATTCTAATGTGTCGGGACTAACGAGGGGGTTCCACGTGCACGAGGGGACTCTCAGATGCGGTGGGAGGAGGCGAGGTAATGGTGTTGAGATAAGACGGGTTCGCATGTCTTATGCCTTTACCGCTCTTGTGAATGTCGTCACATAGTGCCGGATGGGGACGCTCTCTCTCGTCTCATGCTAACTTATGAAGGACAGAGAACAGGAGACTTAATGCTCCATGACTATGTTATTTAAAGGCGAAATCTTATTTGTGGTCGAGACAGGATGGTAAAGCAGAAGGCACCTGCAAAAGTTTTTTTTTTTTTCCGGGCCATAACTAATGTCTCGATTATGAAATAGCTTCGTTGGGGATTTTATGTTAAATTCTGGACTTCAGCCTCTTCAGAAGAGCTGAGGAGGATAATACTGTTTATACATATTCTGATGTTCACAAAACTTTTTTTTTTTTTTTACCTTTTGAATGCGACGGTACGATCCCTTGGGGTGGCGTGATATTTGACCTGACCTTTAAGGGTCATGTCAGAGGATCAGTGTTACTCGGTGAGGCTCTTCCAGTTTGCGCTGTGAACTCCTCTCAAGTCTTTCCTCAGAGGGTTGCCATGCATCGCTTCTCAGCCGCGGTTCCCAACCAAGTCATATTTTAGCCCAAGTCGTGATTCGTGAACCTGTCAGTAGTTATCAACGTTGCTCTTGCGTCGTAATGACCACAATATACGTCACCTGGTTTGATTTCCTAGCGTGTTGCAAGGCAGGGTACAGCGGGGGAAGAGAAATCTCTTACACGTCGAGATCATTATACCAGCGGTGTTGGTTGTGCAATCCGGGCTGTTTCCCCAAGCCGCAGACTAAGGATTTCTTCTGCTTTTTATGGTCTACCCAGAAGGCAAGTTTCTCGTTACTTCTGTTCTCAAGAGGCTACACTGGTGAACTCTTTGTGTGTGTGTGTGTGTGTGTGTGTGTGTGTGTGTGTGTGTGGAATAAAGGGCTGTGAATCTTAGGCAAGAGATGACAGACATTTAATATGAAATAAAGCGTTATTTCCTTTTAAAATCATTAATGTAGTGATGATATTGGTACGTTAAATGCTCAAGACAAGGACGTATTTGTGAGTGTAAAGGTTTTAATTCTTGTCGTTATTTCTATAGTGAGAATAGCTTTTGGTGCCTACATCAGGGACGGCCCTGTTGGGATAAGGTGTCACTTGTTCCTCAGTTGATGCTAGACTTGCCTCTTAAAGGCAGAACTCCACGGTTTAGTCGTGGAAGGAAAGAAGCAAACTTGAGTAAATCCATCCCCCGAGTTGCCAACGCTCACACAATGTCACTAGGATGTGGCTGCTTGACTTACCCAAAGAAGGAAACGAGCAAGCAGCCAATTCTCCATGAGCAGATACTAAAGTAATGTTTGCAAAATAGGAATGGAGTGAAAATTACGCTGCTGTGAATGGCAAAAGGAATGAAGTTCTGAAACGAGAGAGGGCAAGTTCTTAGACTGACTTGTTTTGGTTTGAACTTTGGGAAAAGAGCCTCCCCCTCTCGCAAACACTAGGAACTTACTTCATACAGATGGGGAGAACCCCCTGTGTACAGCTGGCGCAGTTGCCCACGAAGAGAGGTATTTTCGAGACATAAAGAATCCCAGATTTTTAGAAGCATATTGAGCACTGTGACTGGGAATACTGAATCCTTTTTTGACTCCCAGGATTATATCTCTTCAAACGAAATGGAGAAACGTCAGTGTTACATTGCCGTGAACATAAATATTTTTCAAGAGCTACTCGGGCGTAGTTGTGGTAATCGTGGTAACTGACCCCCAAGATCTTGGGCTAGAAAGACGGCCACCACCGTGGTCAGAGGTGGGTGTTGTAAGCAAGGCAGAAGCTTCCTCACCGTCTTCCACTCTTCGCGTCTTCTCCTTTGCCCCCGATCGATTCACCTTTGCCCTCCTCTGCCTCCCCTCCACCCGCCCTCTATTTCATCTCGTCCTTTCGCAAGACCTCCTCCTCCGCCTCCTTCTCCCTCTCACCCCTAACCTTACCTTACCTAACCTCCCCGGCCCGTCGCCTCTCCCTCTGGGGCTGGAAACCAGTACAAGCAACCCAGCGGTGGTCCTCTCCGGGGTTCCCCGCCGCCTGTGCATAGGTCCTCCCCGCCTGTCGTCTTCGCTGAGGACACACGACCCGGAGGTTGGCTTTCGCAGCGCCTCACAGTGAGCTCCTCCCCGCGCTGTGTGGACAGGTCTCCAGGCGATGCAGTGGCTCAAATTATTTTGTTTTCTTATGGTGGATTTCATAAATTGCGTTGTTTTTGCATTACCTGCTCTTTTCTGTGTAAAGACCATTTATTTTTTATCAATATCATTATTCTACTGACCCCCTGTAATAATAAAATCCCAGCATATTTGGTTCTTTAACTTCTCGCGGTAGTAATTATTACCATTATCATTCCTTACCTGATCGCCATTTCCCGCTTACGCGAGGTAGCGCCGGGAACAGACGAAGATTAGATTATAATTTATTTGTACATTTTCATATAAAGAATTTCGTTGCAGCGTCGTGGCCTCCTGACTAACTAATTCCCAGTCATAAATCATCATTTTTATGCCTAATCGTATCAAGGCGACTGCAGCGGCACCATTTATGAAGAAAGTTCATTCGGCATCGTAGTTGAAGACAGAGAGAGAAAAATGCGAGAGTGACAGCTCGTAAGCCACTCGTTTGTGTTCAGTTCTTCATGTTCATTGTTCGTTCTGTAGACCTTCCTTCTTAGCTGGAGGTCGAGCTCTTCTCTCTCTCCTGCCCTCTGTGGCTGGACTGCCATCCAACTTGCCGCATTTCTCAACTCTCCTTAAATGGAGATGTGCGCACCTTGAATCAGGGGTAGAATTTGATACGCCTGTAATAGAATCTCTTCAGCTATTGACCATTTTTTACGTATACTGACGACAAACTTATCTTGTCGAGTGGCATTATATATTATCAAGTCCTTCCCTTGGTTCCCTGCGCGCGCACACACACACTCGAGAAATTTCAATATTTGCTGAATAAATATTATTCATGGAAATGAATCTACTTCCCGGTGGTACTAGTCACACCACCTTTCTCAAAAGCTTAAAAAAGGAAACGAGAACACGCTTGAGCAATCCGGCAAGAGTAAGGAGAGCGGCCTTGTACTTTATCATGTGTAAGGTAATTTCCCTCCTGGCTGCTTCTGACTTGGGGGCTGGGATGTTGCGGCCAGGGGTGGGCCAATCGTGTCCCCAGGTCCTGGCGGGGTCATGGAAAATGTCATACCGTTGCCGAAAGGTTCTCTTAGGGTGACGAAGCAGCTCCGAAGTGTTGTGATTATTGAATTTATTAGTACTCGCTGGTATTACTGTTTGTTTGGGGTGGGTCTCAGGACGGGAAGGTCGACCAGTGTTGGCGTGGAAAGGTCCGGGGAACAAAAATGCCTCGCCTTTGTGGTGGTTCGCGTGCCGCCGTATGGAACGTTGAAAGTTCGCGGGAGGATTAGGGTCAAGGGTGAGGAAAGGGGGCTAGCTAGATTGGTCAGGAACTTAGCAAGTTGAAGTCGGGTTGGGAGGATTATCCTCGGGTCGTACAACACAGGGCTGTGACGACGGGCCAGGGGCCGGTCACAAGATGGTCGGAAACGGAACACTCTGAGTTGAGTGTGTTCAGTGTACAGTTGCAGAACTATTGAAGGTTAGAGGGAGTGAGCAACAAGAGTGTTGGAGTTAAATGATGACCACTTTGGGATGGAAGAGTGGACGAGGCCGCGGAAGGTGTCCTGCTGGCAGTGAAGCGTGCAAGATGAGAGGGATCAAATGACAGCTTTACGTACCAGTTCATAATAATGAAGGTCGACTGGGGATCACTAGGGGCAGATTATCACAGGAAGTGCTGACGGTTCGTGATGAGAAGGGATGGGTTTGTGAGATTTTCAGAAAATACAAATTTTTATCATCGTTTCAGTTCACAGCGCGAACGATGCAGTGTCTGTTCGCTCATTTGCATCCTCGACTTGGGTCTAGTTTGCTAAAGTTAATGTGGGTTTCCTCATCTAAAGAGGCCCCTCAGGATTCTTCACGTATTTTCCACTGATCAGTTAAGATGATTTATTAAGTAAGTCGAACGTCCCCTTCATTACTGGCTTTACTCTCAAACTTTTCTATTCCCAACGATTAAAAGTAATTCCTGTGGCACCGGCAACACTAGGCATTTGCCCGTCATTATGAAATAATAAGTAGTGTTGGGTGGACGGAGGTGTGGGAGTGCTGGGCGGCGGTATAGGCAAGGCGCGGACTCTCTTAGCGTTGGAACACATAACACGCGTGTTGTTAGTACATACAGGCATACGTAGCCTTGCCTGGGTACTACTATTTTTACAGCGTTTCACAGCACTGGTTTCTACTGATTCCCAGACGTGGGCAGCCAGGTCCTGTGAGCTGGTGGTGCAGCAAAATAACGAGTGTCAGCGTGAGGTAGTAGATGTTTTCAAGTAGCCCTCAGAATAAGGAACTTAATTTCCTTTCTTCATTGTGTGTCATTGCTTTGATCCGTGAAACGAATAACGAGGACGATTTAAAAACTCCAACCTGTGATTTTCATCTAAAGTACAATACATGTAATTTTGAAGATTACAAGTAAGATTATCAAGTGAGTGGACGATGTGTACGTGTCCACGAGTGTGTGTGGTATCCAGTAAGGTCATGGCATCACTACTGTCTGCGCCGTAGTGAAGACGCTGGCATTGGGTGCCCTGGTAACGTCCCTTGTTAGAGAAAGTTGTCGTGGACGATGCAGGAAAATCCCTGACTTCCTTCATCTTGCGCCTCGCGCGCGAGCGAGTGGGGGTGGGGGGGAGCATCATTGGACTGTCCCTCTCTTACGATTTCCGGGGGCCGGTAGGTACTCGAGAGCCATAATTGTCTCTTTCGTAATTAGCTGTGTGGTCACATGGCCCCCAGCTCCGGCCCCGGTGTTGTGTTGCGGCCACGCCCGATCGCGCCCGACCAGCAGCGTCGGGTTTAGGCCTCTGTCCTCCTCCTCCCCCTCCTCCTCCCCCCCCCCCCCCCCCCCCCCCCCCCCCCCCCCCGGTCGACAGAATGAACAACATCAATTAGTGTTGTTTGGCGGCCCGTCGCATCTGGACGCCCCGCTGACACATGAGAGCTTCCTCCTCGTTGTGTATGGGAGGCTGGTACAGACACGGCTCTCCTGACCTAGTGGAAGTGTTCCTCCCATGACGAGAACTGTTAGCGTTGCTTGAAATGGCTGCCGTCCTCCGGCCCGCGTGAGGATGTACACAAATATATATGGTCTAGATTTGTTCGTCTTTTGTGATTACTTCAACTTTTACGATAAATATAGAGTAATCAGAATAACTTACTATAGGCCTCCCAAGGGACAGATGTTGTTGGTACTGTTTACACATTCAATTTAAAATGAAAGGTTTGGACGGCCAGACCCAGAGGATTCCTTGGCAGTGGTGCTTAAGAGTTGAATCATGTCAGTTCGATTTAGTGGTTACTATTTTGGTTTAATTTGTATTCGGAGAAAGCGAGGAGCAGACTAAGGTACGTGTTAAGAGCCCCAAGGCACGTGTGAGGGGAAGTGATACATCCGTGATGACTGACACTGTGTGGCTTATGCTGCGGCCTCTGCGGGTAAACATGTGGCGTGCCGCAGGCTCGAAATATTAGGATGCTCCCAGACACTGCTTCCAGCCTTTGTCTCCCAAATGACCCTTTTTCTATCATCAGAAAAGCTCGAATTTGTGAGTAATAATACTGATAATTTTTGGAACAGATCCTTGAACTGGTGGATCGTCATGCGCAAGTCAGTGATGTGTGTGGTAAGGTGGTGGTCTTGAAGGAGGCGATGGATGAATGGTGAGTTGGTATAAAGGTGGGGAGGTCGCAGCGGGCATGGTGGCGGCGGTGGGCGGAGTCACACGGAGGTGCAGCAGGAGAGGACTAATGCCACCACCTTCGGGGTCGTCCGCTCCCCGAGGCCTCAGTTAGTGATCAACCTCGCACGGGGACGCACCTGTGTTCGGCTAACTCCACGCACGCGCACCTCCCTGTCCTCACGAATGAGACACCGGACTCGCGTTTTCTATCGCGCCGCGGTATTTTACGGGACACCACCCCATCGCGATAAAAGGGTTAAACACTGTTCTCTGAAGTGAAGTTGTGGCGAATGGTTAGTTCCCGTGTGTTGTAAGCATTCCTCGCATGACACTTGTACAATTTCTCGGACGTGATGTATAACTTGTGGAGAGATTAATATAATTGATTGAAAGCAAGAAACTTAACATTTAAGTGCAGTTGGACACCAGGAATTGAGAATATTGTGGAACTACATGACATAGAAAGTAGAAAAAGGTATAGCATTAAACTCCGGAATGGAACAGTGTGTGTGAACGTTAGAAATAAAAATTTTTTTCGGAAAATTTAAATTTATGAAAGTTAATTCATATACAGTTACCCCAGGACCATTTTCTATGAAAGTCTTTGTGTTATTCGTTATCTTTCTAAAGGCTCCTGCATATCAAGGCTGCGGTACGTCCATTACCAGGGAAATGTAAACAACTTTGCAGTTAGAATTTCTCTGAGGGTAGTCTGTACTCCCAGTGATACAGCCTTGACAGAGGTGACTTTTTGCTCACGGTGGTAAACGATTTTTTTTGGACGTCTTTCCCATAATCGTTAGAGAACTCTGACAAATAGGTGAATTAGGAGTAGATTTTCCTGTTCGTAAATTTCGATCTTGTAGTCTTGTGTAACCGTTAATATGTAGTACGCTTCCGAGGTCAAGTCTGGAATTATCTAATTCTAGATCGAACTTTTATCTTGATACGGTGAGATATTATTGAAGTTCTGTGAATTTGATACTAATATAAATTGTCACACTTTGGGATCATAATTTTGATGGATGCATTACCCACCTTTGTTTACCGTCGTATGAAATAGCCGAACCAGAATGTTTAAAAAACAATTATAGAAGATTTTTTTTTCTTTTTTTTACGAAAGCAATTTTAGAAAAATGTGTGACGGGAGCCTCCGGTGTTATGACTGGTGGTGGATTACAGACATGTCTGTGAGGTTATACTTATAGAGACGCTCTCCTTGTTGGTCTAGGAGTCCGTAGTTCATCAGGTAGTTTGGCTGATAATTATGCATGATGGGTTGTTCGAGAGGTTGTGGCCGCAAGAATCAATTAAACTAATAAGATCTGAGGAATGATAGCGGGTCATTTTGTGCGTGGAGAGTCATTGCATTAATTTACGTTATGAAAACATATTACTCGTTCTTTGAGTTCTGAAAGCAGGATAAACTGTAAAAACTACGGAATGTATTTAAGCACAGGTTTATATACGAGTCACGTTATCACTTGCAAGTTTAGACTTAATTTACTTCATTTAGAACTTAAGAGAATTGTGGATGAAGACATATCAGGAAAGATCGTGTTGGGAAATGTGTTTAGCTTCGTTAAATACTGTGATAATGTCTGTATACTGAGTCACGCATATCAGTGTATGTTATACTAGGAACACTGGCGTTGGTAAGGTTTTATTAATATTATACTGACATTCGTTCCAAGACGCGCTGTTCTTCCAATAACTGTAAGGTGTTGGGTTATCACTGAACGGTAATGGGTAATGGCGTTTTTAGAAAATGACGAGTTTAGAGTTATTTGCGATTATTAGTTATTGTTTGTATAATTATTAATTACGGAATCCGGAGAGGTACGGATACTTGACGTGAGGTAACGGTTGAGTGGCACCGTCAGGGTCGGATGATCGATGTGGGAAGGAAATATATAATTACTGAGTCTGTTGTGGGGGGAAAAAACGGGAAGCGTCTCTACCGTGAGAGTTCAGTGTAACGCCAAAAGGTTTACCGCAAGGCGAAGGAGTCCCGTAACAGCAGTGGGTCTAGGAGAAGGTCACAAGTACAATTACACACAACAGCTCCAGTACCGTGCTGGATAGGTCTCCCCTCTCTCTCTCTCTCTCTCTCTCTCTCTGCTGTGGTGTCGTCGACTCAAGGGTCAGGTTATAGTTGCTATCAGGTCGTCGGAGATGTCGGTAGGTCGGTACCGGGGTGGTCAGCACGATAGGATATGAAAAATATGAAAATATAGACCTTTCGGATGAACCGTGATAAATACTCGCTTTACATTAGACGCGAATGTGGGCCGCTGTGTGTCATGAACACAGGTACAATAGGGTTGGAACTAGAAGCAAGATAATGTTATGAGAGGAAAATTAACAGATGTTGTCACTGTTACATGACGTGAGGTTTACTACCCCCTCCTATTATATCCTGTTCTACAGCAACGACGTTCACAGTCACTATATTTTAAGTATTTACAATGGAAAACTTTTTGAAAAAAATATATACCAGTCTCCATTCGTAACTCGTCTTCCGTTTTCTGTGATAGCTTCCTGACGTAACTGAGCACGGATGCGCGCGCTCCGCCCCCTTGTCTGGCTCATATTTGGCTCGATAATATTAAGCAAATGATAAATTCGTTGTTAGCAGCTTACGGACTGTGGAAGTCTTGCGTGGTGGAAATAGCTACGGCTTTAAGTGAATACACTATTTCGTGTTGAGGAATGCCGAGTGTAGGTTGTAGACCACGACTGTTAAGCGTCAGGAAAGGAGGGGAAATAGTTGGGCCAGGTTTGGTGTTGTTGTCTTAGCCGTGACGTGTTGTCGCCCCTCAGGAGATGTACATGTCAGAGGCTGGTGACGGGACGCAGTGAGGCCCATGGTGGCGTAGCCGGGCCCACACCTCCCCCCGTCCCTCTGCCACGCCACCTGTGCCCATGGCAGAAAGTAGGCGTGGGCTGCGCGGCCACCAGGGGAAGGTGCCCCAAGACAGCGTGCTCCGTGTCAACGTGGACGTGCGTGCAGGCGTCCCTCGTGCCAAAGTCCTTCAGCCCGGGCACCAGCATCTCAACGGAGGTCCCAGGACGGGCGGCGTGGGGATCTCCCCGGACGTGTCCCAAGAGCAAAGGGGCCACGACCCGGCCCCACCCGCCACCAACCGCCACTACCATCCAGCCGCCCGCGGCACGCACCTCCACGCCCACGCTGCCGCCCGCTACCGGGAGTCGCTGGACGCGCCGCCGAAGTATGATGACATATTTAAGAACCACGTGAACACGGAGCCTTCTCACCTTTATCATGGACAGCATAAGAGTTATGAGAAAAGGCGCCTTAAGTCCTACCTTCTGAGGCACTTCCCGAAGGCCAAGACAGTGAATAGCAGAAAAAGTGGGACTTTTGTCGTGAACGGAGGCGTTCCCTCGCCCGAGAGTGGTGGTAGTGTTGTTAGCGGACCAAGTCAGTGCTACTCCCAGATCAACATTCCTCGCACAACGCCCGTAGATTACCCGGCGCCTCCGTCAGTAGGAGGAGGTGGAGGGGCACCGTCGCCCCGCATGCACCCGCCGGAGGCTGACCACGAGCAGCAGAAGTACCACTTTAAGCAGCATCAGAAGTTCAGGCATCATCATCATCAGCAGCAGCAGTTTGGACAGCAACAGGAGGGCAACAGGAAGTTCACCATCACCCTAAAGCCCGGGAACTACCGGGTGAACGTCCAGTGGCGCTCCAAGACCCACCCGTTTCGGATAACCCTCACGCCGAAGAAGAGCAGCAGGGACGCCCCGCCTCCGGAAGAGCAGCAGCCACTGTATTACGGAACGTGCCACGCGCACCAGGAGGAGCACGTGCAGCACTCCCTGCCCAGGCGACTAGTGCACCGTCTCTTGTTCCGCCCGCACTCGCCCAGCGTCGAGTGCAGTCATCGAGGAGGAGACGACGACGAAGAGATGTCGCCCGCACAGCTGCCCCAGTACTCGGTCCACGTGCCGAACCTGCAGCAACAGGTGACGCAGCAACAGCTCCAGTTCCTGCAGCAACAGGTGGGCAGTAACCCTGTTGCCTGCGGGAGCCGGAAGGGCCAGAAGAGGTGCTGGGACGGCGTGGGACCGCGGCATCGGCAGCGGAAGAGCCGCTACAGGTGGGCCTCTCTCTCATGTATGCATTTGGGGAACCTGGACGACAGCGTGGGGGAGACCTCAGGCGGCGATTCCTTCGGCGGGTACGAGGGCGTGGAGCACCTGAAGCGCCACACCCTCAGCCACGTCAGGGCCGCCAGCTGCGAGAGTCTCACCTGCGGCTGTCGGGGCATCCCTGGCACCGCTGGTGCCGAGGTAAGGCCAGCTTTTGTTAACTATGGGGGTAGGAACATGAGACGGCGGGTGGCCGCCCTGGGCGTCAATGCCAGACTCAGCTCTCTTAACTCTGCTTACTGTGGTGGTAATAATGGTGGTGGTGACGGAACGAAAGACGACAGCTACATATTCGTAAAGAAGCCCCAGCTGACGTACCACGCCGTGTCGTGCGACGTCCTGCGCAACGAGAACGATGGGGAGCCCGTGACCGCCGACGTCCTCTCCAAGCCCGGGAAAGTTGCCTCGCTGCTGGCAGGCGAGCGCAAGACGTGGCACGAGGACGAGGCCTTCGTCAAGCAGGTGGTCGAGGAGTACTTCAAGGACCCGGCTCCTCTCTCCGATCTGGAGGAGAAGGACTCAGAGACCACCACTCACCCGCTTCCCAAGAGGTCGATGACCGAAGACAACTTGTTCGATGGTAAAGGTGTAGTAAACCCTCAGGACTCTTCGTCATCGTCGTCCTCAGATTCCACGTCGACAACTTCTGACGAGGACGACGATGTAAATAAGCAGGCAGACTGGAGGAGCCCGAGCATCGACGACACGACGTACTGTGACACGGACGAGACCAACTCGTGGTTCACAGACGACTCGCTCGGGTACGAGGCCGATGTGGAGCCGAGTGACAAGGACACTTTGGGCCAGGTGTGGCGCCGCTGGCGGAGCGCGCCAGACGTACGACCACCCAGTGACGTCAGCGTCAGGCGGCGGGAGCAACAGCTGGGCCAGCCTGCCGCGGCGGCAGCAGCAGCAGGGCCTGTAGGTGCAGATGCCGCCGACAGCTGTGGTGGGGGCCGGGACGGTGCCGCCAAGAACGGCACCGGGCGAGGAGTGAGGTGGCGGGGCGAGGAAGGCGGCTTCTTAGGGCGAGCAGGGGAGGCAGCCGCCCAAACCCCCCCATATAAACATTCGCCGGTGTGTGGGTACCAGACCCGCAAATCCTGCAGTGTTGACGAGACCAAACTCTCGCGCCTCAGGCTCGGTCTTCGCAAAGTGAAGGAGCACAAATTGCTACAGTTTCCTCAACACGACGACTTGGACGGCAGTAAGAGGCGCCCCTCACGAGGCAACGGCCAGAGCAACAAAAATAATGAGAGAGGACGAGTGGGTGGTGGTGGTGGTGGTGGCGGTGGAGGAGGAGGTAATGTGCCCAGCCCAGTTACCACGATCCCTCACAAAGAGGAGGTAGACAGCCATGAGTTCAGTGGCGTCGTGGAAAATCTGGAGTTCGTCAATGGCAAATTCAAGGCCAGTGCAGACGAGGATGCATGCGAGGAAGTGCTATGTGACTGTGTCCGCAGAAATGTGGAAAAGGTGGGTGTAGTGAGAGAGGTTAACGTCGGCGGTGGGCGTGGTGGGGGAGGTAGCAGTGTCGATGGGGGCGGCAGTGTGGACGACAGCACGACCGAGAGGACCCACAGAATCCTCACCCAGGGCCTTGTCGTCCACCACTCGGCCGTGTCGCACGACAATCACTTCGTCCTAAACGGCAGTGTCATCAAGAATGCCCTCGCTGTCCTCAGGGAGGGTATAGAAGCCCAGGAACTCGAAGCAGTAAAATCTGTGCCTTGTGAAGCTACCGACACGCCGGGAGAGACGGCCGTGCCAAGTGAGGCAGGGAGGAGCAAAGAGGCTCACGGTGAAAATAAAGTGGTGCAGGGAGATGAAAGGGCGGCTCAGGGAGTGGCTCAGGGGGGAATTATAAGTGGTGAGAGTGTAAACAAAGGAAGTCTTAAGGAGGATAAAGCACCCGACGAAAGCGGCGAGACTAAGCTGTTGGAGAAGGAATCTCTCGATGCAGTTAGTGATTACGAGAAACAGACTGTAACAGAAGTAACGCAAGATCACACGGAATGTGTAGAAGGTGGTAAGGTGCCAAGACAAGATAACGACGAGATGAACAGAAGCAACATATCCATTCATCTGATCCCGCCTCTTCCCAGGAGGCCCAGCCACGACCTTCCCGTAACATTGGACTCGAAACACCAGTTTTCCAAAGGCAAACCTCCGCACAACTCCGTCACGAAGGACCACCCGCCCGTAGGATCGTGGGGAAGGTCACCAGGTGAGGGGCATAATACCCGCACGTACCAAAACATCAAACAAGATGATGGTTCAAACGCGAGCGCTGGACACAGGGTAAGCGACGGGACTGTGAACTACGGTAACCAGAGGGCCAGAACTGTTCTCGAGACAGGTCCTACGAGGCGGTCCTCCAGCTTGGACTCCGCACGGAGGAGCGAGAGAACTTCCTCAGAGTGGAGGGCCAGCACGGACACCCTCTCCTCGTCCAGCGGCACCAGTAGCTGCTGCCACGCTATACCGAAGCCCAAGTGCAAGGCGGGTAACAAATCGAAACCACTGTCCCAGGGTCACGGCCGCCGTCGCCAGGATGCCTCACATGAGGAAGACTTCGGTACAACCAGCTCCTCCTCCACCAGGATGTTCGACAGCGAGTACCACATGCACCGTGTTCAAGTTGCCACCGGCAACGATCGTAAATTTGCCCTAACCACGCAGCGCACGGTGATCGAGGTGCCCCTGGGCGGTGAGGAGCAGAGCGAAAGCCAGACGTTACGGGCCTCACGTGAGGAGGGCAAGCAGGGTGGTGGTAGAAAGCCAGTACAGAAGAGTGAGCTGGTGCTTGGGCCGCCCCAGTTAGGTGTTAGCCAGAGTGGGAGACACAAGCATCCACCCACCTTCCTCACCTCGGCCTTCCCCAGCAGCAGCAGCGGCGGCAACACCACCTGCATATCAGAGTACAACATCGGCGAAGCCCAACCGGCATCTCCCGAGTCTCCCAGGCTCCTGACTCAGGGATTAAAACTCTCCAACACCGACGTTAAAACGTCAAAGCCGGTGAGCGATGCCAGAGATGAAAATGCGAAGAAGTCAAGCAAGAATAGTTCCAAAAACAAGACTAAATCCAAACCTAGGAGGTATTTCTCGGGCATCTTGAACGCTTTTGGTTCAGCGGCGCCCCGGTTCAGGGGAGTGCACACACCTGATGCCAGAGGGGAAGGTGTCAAGAAGGAACGTGACGGCAGAAAGCTCGCGAGTGAGGTCTGCTCCCAGGTGTTGCCGGACCCGACGGCCCGCATCGGTGGCGATCTTGCCGATAACCTGTCATCCAGCAGGACCAGAGCTTCGTCAGGTGGTGGGGGTGGTAGTGGCAGGCCTGAAGCGGCTTCCTCAACGAAAACCGAGTCATTACAGGTGCGCGCCGCCACTAAAGATAGCAGCAGGAGTGGCTTAGAATACGCCGCTGGTGACGTTGCCCCTGTTCCCAGTCCACGCCCGCGCCGCGCCCGCAAGAATAGCCATGACTCTGCGGAGAACGTCGTTGCGCCCACACCGCCCACCCGCCGCAAAAACACCGAGGAATCCGCAGGTAAAACATTTATAAATGGAGGGAGTAACGAGTGGGGTGGGCAGCGTTTTGAGAGCCCGCGAGCCAGTCCCCGAGTCAGGCGTGGCCGGGAGCCAATTTCACAGTCAGTAGAAAGGAACTTCCGGTGCAACCTGCCCACCACCGCTGAACATCCCGTTGAGAGCAGCTATACACCGAGGGGTTCGAACCCTCCCACTCCATGCCCCAAAGTCTCTTATGAAAACCTTAACTTCCATGAGAACCTTTCTTTTCGTAAGCCGGGAACTCCTGCTGCCTCGGACAGAAGCTGTGACGGCAGAGAAGAGCCTAGGAGAGTCGCATCCATAGCAAAGATTTCCCCATTGGCCACGAGACGAACAAGTCACACCCACGGGTCGGGGAACAGCAGGAGTCCGCAGACGGAGTCACACGGACGCTCAAGGTCAGGGTCGGCCGGAGCGCACACCGGGTCAAGTAGCGGGCGCAGCGAGAGGATCCATGAACGCAGCAGACGGTCAAGGAGAAACAGCGGCGGGTCGAACGGGGAGAGAGAGGAGAGGGATGGCTATAATGCAGAGCCAAGAAGCAGTGGCGGTGGTGGTGAGAACGGCGGCCGCGAGGTAGTAGAAATACATGGCAGCGGGTCGGGGAAAGAAAACAGTGGATCGAGGATAGACCAAGAAAACAGTCCAACGCGTACCGGCGATTGGCGGAGGGACGGCGAGGAGATGAATATAAGTCGTCGGAATTGTGGGGAAGAGTGGCTACGAGCAGGTGCCTGTCTGGATGGCGGCGCGGGCAGGAGCAGTCTTGGCGGGTCATTCGGTGTGGACTCTAGCGCGGGGACACCTGGCCGCCGGCGACGTTCCCGACCGCCATCCCTGCCCACGACGCCGCCGCAGTCATCTAGGCATCGGAGGACGTCACACTCGTCTGGCACGTCGGGCGGGTCGCTGACCTCCTCCCCGACGCGCTGGAGAAGACCCCAGGCCGAGGACACATGGGAGGACAGTTCGGTCGACGGCTCCCGGGAGGGGCGCTTGTCAAACTCGCCGTCAGTAGAGTCTGTCGCATCCGACTCGACGTCCTTCTACTACAGCGCCGTTGGTTCCACCGTGTACGACCGCCCGAAGTCACTGTGCGAGGATTTGACGGAACGGTACTCCTTCGTCACGTGCTCGCAGTATGAGCCATTGTCCTTCCATCAGAAAACTACCGCAGGTACTGACCAAAGGCTAACCTCCTCCGCTTCAGTCGGGCCCCAGGACAGTGTTAGTGCCACCAGCATCCCTAGAACCATCAGTGGAGACTTGGACTGTGACGTGGATGTTAATCTTTCGGAGGGAGAGGTAAAAGTTCGTGTACGGGCAGATGAGGATGTGGCATCTTTAACGTCTATGCGTGATGATAGTGATACAGAAAGTGACAGTGACGAATATGAATTATCCGGTGATATCAAAACTGAAGAGGAGTCCAGAAAAAGTGACTCTCCCGAAATCTGTCCCGTGGCATCTGATTCGGAAACGTTATCTTCGAAAGACTGTGAATCGAAGGAGGAGCCTCCCGCGATCGATGGAGGCGTGGTTCACGCCGTGCCCTGCGTGACGAGGACGGACTCGTCCGGCAGGTCGAGCCCGTCCAGTCTGGGCATGCCGACCTTCCGCGGCCAGTTCGTGGATTCCCTCAGTTCACAAGACTCGAGGAAGAGGGAGGGCAGCCTGGTCCACGCCAGTCCCTGCTGGGCCACCACGGACTCCGACCTGAGGTCCAGCGTCTCCAGCACCGACTACTACGGCAAGGTTTACCTCAGCGCTTCGCCAAAGGAACGAGTTTACGAGCCCGACTATGAAAACCTTAAGGAGCAGAGCACGCTAGCAGAATTCCTTGAAGGTAACCGAGAATTGAGCGAAGACAGAGCCAGCGAGTCGTCAGACCCGAAAACAAGGAAGCGCCGTTTGTCTGGCTTTTGGACTACCAGCGGCGAAGGCGAGAACGACAACAGCGACTGGGAGGAAGAAACTGTCTCCCTCGATCTCCAGAGTCCTTTCACCCAGGCTGGCGTTCAGGAAGCGGCGGAGGAAGGCGAGGCATCACGGTCCTCTCCTGTTGGATCGCAGGCTGGAGGACGAACGCCGCCCGAGTACCACGATGCCACAGATTACTCCATCGTCGAAGATGAATTCGTCCCGGAAGAGGTCCAGCCGCTCTCACCCACCCCACGGGTTCACGATGACACCTTTTCCACGGATCACTCGGCAGCGCCGTCAGACGTCCCAGAGCCCCAGCATGCCACCCCCGGCTGGCAACAACACGCCGCCGCATGGGAGTGGCACAAGGTTATGTGGGAGCACCATCAACATCTCCACCAACAGCATCTCCATCAGATCCACCAACACCAACTGCAGCACCAGTCTTTCTTTGCTGACGTCATGTCCTGTCTAGGTGGTAGGTGGGGCGCGAGAGCTGGTTCCTGGTGCCGCCAGACCTACCCTGACTCTCCTCACGCCTACCCGGACGACAGCTGTGGCGCCCACCTGCAGGACAGACCCATACCTTCTTGCCGGTGGTTGGGGCAGTACCAGGACGACCCGCCGTACCGGCCTGCCAAAGCCTCGTCACCCTGCGACATGGGAAAGCCCCCGAGGTCGCCGCTGCCGCCCTCGGGCGCACACAGAAGTCGCGATACATCGTCAGTGCCGCGCGAAGGCTCGAGGCCCCAGTGCAGACAGCGATCGAGGTCGAGGCGGCGGGCCTACTCGGCCAACTCGAAGTACCGCGTCGAGCTGGAGATTCCTCCCCATTTGCTCTCGCGGCCGAGACCTTCCTCCTTCACTAGCCTTGCAGCCAGGAGACCCGGCAGCCATTCCCCAGAACCCCTAGAAGACGACTTGAGACATGAAACCCTTCAGTACCTCTCCGGCGCGGCCCACGACCACAGCGTTGACGCCTCACGCCGCCGGTACTGTTGTGTGTGTGTGTGCCACCCAGCCCTCTTAACACGCACCAACACCGCCAACCCTTACGTAGTTCGAGCTGATTAATGTAGACGTAGTCTTGGCTGCATGTATGCCTTGTGTCGTACTAAAAAACCTAACGCCAGTAATTTTTTGTGATGAAATGCACTTGTGAATTTCATAAACACATAGGTTGTGAAGGAGGAGAGATAAACATATTGGTACTGTACTTATATGGAATGAAGGAAGCGTGGGAAGATCAGAGTTGCAGCTTCAGCAATTTCCACTTGTACTGTAGCATTGTATTCAAGAGGCACAGAACCAGGAATGATGTACATTTCAGTGACTGAGCTCTCGTACTTATCGAATGATCAATGGGTATGTGCCAGAGACGCTGAACGTCGCCATTCGTGTCGTTCACATGAAATAAAAAAATAACTTATGTGCATTTTTGTGCATGTAAGACAGAAGGGAAAGTAGATCCTGCCTCTGGGATCCGTGATATACCGTGCACCCTCAGTAAAGACTATGATAGGGTATGCACCACAAATAAAGATTATCATGAAACCGTAAGGTAGAAGTAAAGACTGTCAATAGATTTTGTACTAGCGATAAATCGTGTACCAGAAATAATGGCATCTGACCGCACACCAACCACGAGGACAGATTTACAGTATACCATGTACCACAAGTTAAGATCTGGGGAAAGATTTGCTCACCAGACGTAAATTTTCCCTGCGTGACCGTCCCAATATTTTACCAGCAGACAGTCAGCCTCCATAACAGCTCTCTCACCCCCCTCACCCCTCCCCATCCTTGGCAGTTGGCGCGACATATCTGTAAACAAAAGTATCTGGGACAACACGTGTGCAGGTGACGCTACTGACTGGCCCAATGTAGTAGTAGCTACGGTGGTGAAACGTTACGGTCGCCTAGTTGGAACGTTTCCATAGAAGAATCTAGCGCGAGGGGGTGGTGCGTGCTGCAGCATCTGGGGTTTACTGAATTGTCACGAGTTTAGGTGCTTGACCATTCCGGTCTTGTGAGGCATGTTGTGTGATGACTGTGTGTTATGGTGAGAGAGAAGTTTACACCCGTGTTGTTCCTTGTACGTATACGTACCATGTCTTTAATTCTGTGTCCATACACACACACACACAATGGCTAAAGTCTCTCTCTCTCTCTCTCTCTCTCTCTGTTTAAGAAACGGGGCAAAACGAGTGTAAGACTTTCTCCCCGTAGCACAAAAATAGTAATCACCCAACAGCCTCAGCCAATTACACACACATCGACCAGCCCCGAAGTAAAGACAAACACCTGGTGCTGCGTCTGCGGCTCCAAGGATCCGAGCCCGTGTGTTTTATTGTGAACAATGTGGATGGTGGCGCTTGACTACGTTACGAGCGGAGGTTTCGTTTGAACAGGAAAGTGACAGAGCGAGTGAGGTCATCGATTTAGTAGCGGGACACAGAGAACAACGTTCTTCAGTTTTGTGTTTTGATGTCTTGTGCCGCAAAAAAAAAAAATTATTCTAGATGAGAATTTGAGAAGGTTCACTGGCCGTTGTGGGGAAACAGAGTAGTCATCACGATTTTAGATAAGTTACCCGAGACAGCCAAATGATTATTTGGGAGAGCGAAGTTTCCCTGTCAGATGTGCTGCATTACCCGTGTAAAAATCGCTCTCCTAACGGTCGATTTTCCCTTAAGCTGTTGAAGGCAGATGACTTTCAAGTACCGGTTACCTTGGAGGGTGAGACTTGGTGCTAGGCTAACGCACTGTTGAGTGTATATGAAGTTTAAGTTACG
Source organism: Panulirus argus (assembly GCA_038088735.1). Taxonomy (NCBI): domain Eukaryota; kingdom Metazoa; phylum Arthropoda; class Malacostraca; order Decapoda; family Palinuridae; genus Panulirus; species Panulirus argus. The sequence continues at coordinate 23,423 of JAYMFT010116719.1, forward strand.
TAAGGACAGGACCTATCCAGCATCGGTTATTTAGCCGGCCGGCCCGGCAAGGTTAGTCTCGTCGGCTACGTAGCCCCCGTTTTCTGACAGGCTGCCGCCTTCAGTAAAGAAAACGTGAGCAAAACATCATGACGCAAGCGCCCTGCTTCCATTGTTGCAGTGTGTCCGCCATCAATTATTTAAAGACTGTTCATAGTAGACGAAAATGTTACGATGATTGATCATTGGTTGGAATGGCCAGCCCGAAGGAGGACAGTAAAAAGGAATAGACTATGATACACAAGGCTGAGGAGCGGGTATATAAATATACCTCTTAAAATACAGTACGGAACATCTCGGTCGAAGATTATGATGTTATTGGCTATCTGCTCTCACGTGTTATGAAGGCAATTTAAAATGTTAAAACGAAAGTCTTAAATTTAATTTAAATCTATCCTGTTGGTGGTACCTGACAGTGAAAACAAATAACTATCAATAACTCTGAAAGCAGATTTCCACCCAATATATTTCGACCAGCTGATGTATCTATTCAGACAGTTATATACTCTGGGATCAACATTTCTCGGAGCCTCCACTCGATGCCTTGTTTACCAGCTGCGTGGTCTTGCCTGACCCACATACAAGCATTCCTTCCGTATCGAGAAATATAACATCAGTTTCACTGTTTACTTTACCTTGGCACAGTGGTGGTTCTTGGCCAGTTTTGCGGCGCGGCTTATCGTGCTCATCTGGGCCGAGCAGTGTGAGGTGGACCCTGAGGAATGTGGCTCAAGATGTCCCATCCTGGCTGACTCGCTTGCTTTGGGAGGTGGAGAGAGAGAGAGGTGGCGCGTGGGAGGGAGGGAGGTGGGTTAGAGGAGGTGACTTGATGCGGGTTGCCGAGTTTTCCTGCGGGTGGAAAATGGGAAGTGAAGGAGGTTAATATCTGTGAGAGATAGAGGGGATGAGGAGAGTTGGAGGTGAATTTGGGGTGAGTGGTTTAGCTGAGGAAGGGGAGTCTACAGGGTAGGGAATGCTAGATGTGGAGTTGGGGCCCTTGGGCCAATTTCCTCACAGAACCAACCAACATCATAACACACACACATTCCCAGTCTGTCGGGGTTATGTAAATACAACCCAAAAAAATGTAACCAACGAACCACACCATATATATGCATACTGTAGCTGTCTGAGTCCCCTCCTCCCCCTGAACTTTGCCCTTACCCTGTCCAGTTCGTGCCCTTTTTCTCTACAAAACAACCATTTAAAAAAAATGCAATGAGGTTGAGTGTGGTGAGGGTTAGGATGAGAGGCTCTCAGGGAGTCGTACCAAGGTTGACGACTGGAGTGAAAGGTTGCTCACACTGGGTGGATATGGTCCTACGGGGTGGGTTTAAAGGTTCATGGGGCCGTTATAAGAGTGAGTGTGCCAAGGGTTGGTGGCAAAGGTTATTATGGAGGGGACGCAGAAAATGTGGACGGTTTCCCAAGAAGACAGTCGATGGCTGAATGTCGGTTAGATTCAGCTGATGTTTGTGGTGGCCTGTGTTTAGTGTGAGGTAGACAGTGTCGACTGTTAAGTGGTATGTGGTGACGATTGGCAAGTAGACTGTGGTATCGATTGGCAGGTCAGATCTGCTGACAACTGGCAAACAGGCTGTGCTGACGTTACGGTGGGGTGGAAATTTCTGATACTTTGATGGGGAGGACCGTAATGGGGTAGGACTTGGATGAGCTGTCTGTATAGTAAGAATGCGAGGCGCTTAGAGTTTGGTTGGAGCTTGACAGTGCTAAGGCTTGGGGGTGGCAGGCTTTGAAAGACTGGTGTTGGGGTGATGATCTTGTGTGTGTGTGTGTGTGTGTGTGTGACTCGGGGGGGAGGGGTGAAAGGTCGGTTGCGGTGTATGATTTCGACCTTGAAACACGAGCAGGAAGCACAATTGACCCAGATCTTGTATTTTTTTAATCCAATTTTTTTTCCTTATATGTTTAGTTTTCACAATTTCAGTGTTTCATTCATATCAACTTTATTTTCCTTGAATGAATGTGTGTATTTTAATATGAATATGACTGTCTTTTCAACCAGAAGTCTTCTTTTCAACCAGAAGTCTTTTAATTGTAGAATTTCAGTCGGGTTACATTCCAATGTTTGTTTGATTTTTTTTCATTATAAAATCATGAGTTGTAGACTTCGATTTTACGGCTCTGGCCGACGGACGAGTCTGGGACTGTGGTCCTAAATTTACCGGGGTTACCGGCACAAATCGCGGAGGACGTGGGAAGCGTGGCGTCCGGCACCAGTCGGAGGGCTGAACACACACTCGCTCCGTCGTCAGACATTGCCTTCCAAAAACACGTTTTCTAATACGTTTGTGATACTTCAGTAGTAATGACTTTCTTTCGCGACTGTCATCATTACTATTTAGATTTGACTCGGTTAATAATAATAATAATAATAATAATAATATTATTATTATTATTATTATTATTATCAATGTTATTATTATTGTTATTATCATTGTTATTATTATTATTATTATTAATATCATTATTATTATTACTATTATTTCCTGCTGTAAAGAAGGGCATAGCGCCTCGACTCTGTCCCTTGGTGTTATGAGCCCCAGTAATGTGTACAAGATGTCACATGACTTAGAATCCACGTGGACCACGCCCTACTACAGATCCCACTTACAAAGTTCTGCATTTGGTCATATCTTCACGACCACCAGGGGTCAGGGGTCATGGTCACAAGGTCGTGTGCAATGAAATACTACAGCATTTACTTTTTTTTTTCTTTTGGCACACACATCTCGTAACGAGGTCATTGAAACACGACCAGAATTGATCCACGAATATTGCTGTCAAAGTTTCACATTGTGTAACTTTCTAGACGTGGGGTCAGAGGTCAAGGTCGCAAAAGGACAGTTCATTACGAGATATAAGAACCATATCAGTTTGTATTGTTATTACTAGGTATAAAATTAAACAAGGAATATCATCTTTCTTATTGCTATTAATATTATTCCTAGGGAGAATAGTGTATATTGGAACATGTCCAGCCATGGAGCATTTGGTAACGTAAGATAACCAGTTTTACGGTAGTTTTTTAAAGATATATTAATTTTTGAGGCCGATTCGCGAATGGCAGAGGTTACAGTTTGCAGAAGTGGGCGCAGAAATCTGAAATAGGTAAATACATACGATGAATTGGAGAGAGAGAGAGAGAGAGAGAGAGAGAGAGAGAGAGAGAGAGAGAGAGAGAGAGAGAGAGAAGCTGACTAACTACGTACGTACGCGTGAGAAGGGATTTTGCCGTAGTGAGACAGGGCCAGAGAATGCTCTACACGAGTGTTCCCCCCCGGCCATAATGAGATGTGATAGCAGGGAGGACTGTACGTATCTCTGGGCAGCCAGTGTGGTGGTGGTCAGCCAGGTGTGTGGCGTGGCTGTGGCAACATTACCTGCTGGCCTCATTGTTCCTCGCCCACACTCGCACGCCTACACTACCGCTCCTATCCCCCCCCCCACACCCCACCTCTCTCTATCTCTCTCTCCCTCCTCTTCTCTTTCTTTAGTTTCCATATTTTTCTGTTACCTGCACGAGCGCTTACATATTTCCCTTACCCTGTGCTTTTATTCAATGCAGTCACAGGGATCTGTGCATTTCGTCGCGCAACACCGGTCTCTAAAGCAACACGCTTTCTGAGTCATAGCGCAACACAGGTCTCGCCAGGAACACACAGGTTTCTGGATTCGTGACCCCGGGCTTCTGTGTTGTTACGGTGTCTGCAGCGGTGTAGGTCTCCCTGCAGTGCCAGGCTCGAGTTTCTGGTGCTCGTGTTTGTGTTACACTGGCTTAGTTCCGCGGTATTCCTCTTCCCAGTCGTGCTTTGTGTGTGTGTGTTAGTGTGTGTGTGTATGTGTGTATGTGTGTTCCATTCCTCGGTGTTCCGTTTCGAGCTGTAATTCGGCCATTGTGGTCCAGTTCCTGGACCGCCCGTGCACGCTGTGCAGCTCAAGCGTTCCCAAGCTTTTGAATCTGTCGACCCCATCACAGACTTATTGAGCCTTCGTCGACCCTCCAATTTATATA
>JAYMFT010116720.1:0-13374 GCA_038088735.1 Panulirus argus
TATATACTCGTTAGCCTACCAACTCGAACTCTTAACGGAGTTCGAAACATAAATCAAAAAAGATCGTAAATAATAACACAGCGACACTCCGGCTATCGTAGTACAAGCAATAAACTTCACCTCGAATCTCGCGTCGTGTCTTTTCTTTTACCCCAAAAAGGAATCCGAAAAAAAAAAAAAACTAGAAACGATACCGCTGCGCTGTTTTCCACATAAATTATTTTCAGACGACAAAAAATTAACAAAAAAAATCATGAATGTTTCTTAGGCTTCTCTAAGGCTTTGTGTCAAAGCGTTGGAAAAAGCCTGGAAAATCTGATACCTTTGTGCTGCGTCCAACACACGCAGAAAGCATCTTCTTGCAATAAACAATGAACTCTGCACCCGGAATCGTTCTTTCTAAGGTCTTCCCTTTTGGTCATGCCTCGATACGAAAAGGAAAAGAAAAAAACTAAAACGCTGGAAAATTTACTGCCGCTGGGCTGTGTCGGACATAAACAAGAAGTATGCTCTCGCGAGGGTGTTGGTGGGAGAGTGTAACGAGGATCAGGAGGGATGGGTCAGGAATGGGAGGGGCTGGGAAGGTGGCTCCTTTTGGTGCCTGACGTAACCCCCAATATGGGGCGGCCTCATTAGCAGGCACCACCGTTATCGATCTCCCCCGCCACTCACTACATGCCCGCCTCCGCCTTCCACTGACCACCGCACGTCTCGCCAGGCTCCACCAGCGGCCTTTGGAAAAGGTCGTCCTCCTCCTCGGGGTGGCGTCGCTCACCAACTTCTGACTCCTCTTCGTGAAACCATGAGGGAGTAACTTGAGCCTTCTGAGCAAGACGGTGCGACCCTTGGGTATGACGGCCTGGCTCTTGACCTGCTACTTTATGGCCTAGTCAGGGGCCAGGTCGTCATTTATATACATGAGGGTCGTACCATCGTTGTCAGGGGTCTCATCCGTCGTACTCAAGGATCGTAACGTCGCGTTCGAGGGGACAACACAAACAGGTCATGTCAACTTGTCTCCACATAATAAACCATGTCCGAATAACCAAGGCAGTCCACTTGACAAGCCACAACCACTTCCAAAGCCAGAGCCTTGCAACACATCATGCCTAATTACCATGCCTCTTCCACTTACGACATCCCGTCTTCTTACAACACCTTGCGTTCACCTACTACTCAAAGTCCACTTACCACACTACATCCATATCATACACCACTTCATTCACCTATCGTGTTACGAACACTTAACACTATCTTCACTTAACACATTAACTCGACACAACACTTGTACGTAGGCCTACCACACCCACCGTGTCACCTTTCCACACTACAAAGCTACATCACGCTATGTGTCCGCTTGCCTCACCCTGACAACGCACCACGCAACGCTTACCTACCGCCATCAAACGTCAACTTATCACACGTAGTCCACTTACAAGGATCTAGTCCCCTTACTGCATGTCCACAGATTGAGCCACATTCAGAGGCATAAAGTCTGTCAGTCAGCTCACGCTTCACAGGTCCCTACTGGCTACTAACCAGGTCAGGTCCATATAGCCTACTGGCTAGGTTAGGTCCCTTTACTGAGTCGCACTTACCAAGCCACGCCAAGTCTCATCTACTTGCCTTACTCTATTAGTTCCACTTGTCAGACCGCGTTAACTTGCCAAACCACGCCCTCTTACCACACTACGTCCACTTGCCATATTACGTCAACTTACCACACCACGTCCACTTACCACACCACGTCCACTTGCCACACCACGTCCACTTACCACACCACGTCCACTTACCACACCACATCCACTTACCACACCACGTCCACTTACTACACCACATCCACTTACCACACCACGTCCACTTGCAACACCACGTCCACTTGCCACACCACGTCCACTTGCCAAACCACATCCACTTGCCATACTACGTCCATTTGCCACACTACATCCACTTGCCACACCATATCCACTTGCCACACTAGGTCCACTTACCACACCACGTCCACTTGCCACACTAGGTCCACTTACCACATCACGTCCATGCCACACCATGTCTACTTGCCACACCATGTTCATTTACCACACCACGTCTACTTGCCACACCACGTCCACTTGCCACACCACGTCCATGCCACACCATGTCTACTTGCCACACCACGCCCATTTACCATACCACGTCTACTTGTCACACTACGTCCATTCGCCACACCATGTTCATTTACCACACGATGTCCACTTGCCACACACGTCCATTTGCCACACCACGTCCACTAGCCACACCACATCCACTTACCACACCACGTCCACTTGCTACACCATGTCCACTTGCCACATCACGTCTACTTGCCACACCACATCCACTTGCCACACCACGTCCACTTGCCACGCCACGTCCACTTGCCACACGAGGTCCACTTGCCACACCAAGTCTATTTGCCACACTATGTTCACTTACCACACTACGTCCATTTGACATATCACGTCCACTTGCCACACCACGTCCATTTGCCACACCACGTCCACTCGCCACATCAGGTCCATATGCCATACCACGTCCACTTGCTACACTACGTCCACTTGCCACACCATGTCTACTTGCCACACCACGCCCATTTACCATACCAAGTCTACTTGCCACACCATGTTCACTTATCACACTACGTCCACTTGCCATACCACTTCCATTTGCCACACCACGTCCATTTGCCACACCATGTCCACTTGCCACACCAGGTCCATTTACCATACCACGTCCACTTGCCACACCACGTCTAGTTGCCGCAACACGTCCATTTGCCACACCACGTCCACTTGCCACACCACGTCCACTTGCCACACCACGTCCACTTGCCACACCACGTCCACTTGCCGCAACACGTCCAATTGCCGCAACACGTCCACTTGCCGCAACACGTCCACTTGCCACAACACGTCCAATTGCCGCAACACGTCCACTTGCCGCAACACGTCCACTTGCCACAACACGTCCACTTACCATACCACTTGCAATATTCTTTGTTAAGTTCATCAACCGAAGTACTTTAATAATGCCAAGCCCCACCTAGCTCAGTCCGTTAAACACGAGGCTCAGAAGGGCGATATGACCCTCGAAGCACAACGGTTTAACGACCGACCCTTGGGCATGATAGTGAAACCCCCTGACCCGACTCTTTTAGGATTAGGTCAAAGGTCACACCATCGTTGTGCTCAACAACGTCTCCCTCACCCTGATAATTCCGCTTACGTCCGTCTCGGCGTCCAGTTAGCACGCCGCTGGGCCGTGTCCACTACCAACGATTTACCACACCACGTCCTCCACCCGGGCCGAGGCTAGTATCAGCCTCCAGGCACACTTCTCCACCGACGAGGCCGAGGCTGAGCCAGGATGTGAGCCCCGAGCCGCCACTGGCAGAGATAAGGGCACGACCCCGCGCGGGGCAGCACCAGGGAGGAGCTGATGATATTGGTCCAATGCCGACAGTTCACCCCTTACGTGCGACGACTAAACCTCTTCCGTATGACGACTTTTACGCCACAAATACGAGGGCCTTAAGCCTTATGTACGATGACTTAGCCTTGAGTACGGTAACTCTAGTCATCGTACTCAACAATTAAGTTACTTGTCTCTCCTTTTCCGATTCGTAATTCTCTCTATATTTCGATTAGAGCCCGGCCTTGATGTGGACTTTTGTCCGTGACTGGGGTCTTCAACATATAAGAAAAAAAAAACAAGGGATTAATTCGTTGTACTCAAGGAGTTAATTCATCATACTTATGGAGTTAATTCAGCATATTCAAGAAGATACTTCGTCATATTCAGAATTAATTTGCCATACCTGAGGGATTACTTTCTCATACTAAAGGAGTTAATTCGTCACACTCAAGGAGTCAGCTCATCATACTGAAGAAGCTGATTCGTTATCCTCAAGGAATTAATTCATATTCATGGAGTGAATTCGTCATACTCAAAGAATTAATTCGTCACACTCAAGGAGACTGTTCATCATACTCAAGGTTTTAATTCGTCATACTTAAAGAGTTAATTCGTCATATTCAAGGAATTAATTTGCTATCCTTTAGAAATTAATTCGTCATTCTCAAGGTTTCAGTTCGTCATACTTAAGGAATTAATTCGTCATACTCAAGGAGCTAATTACTCACGCACTCAAGGAGTCGTTTCATCACATTCAAGGGGATAATTCGCCATCCTCAAGGGTACAAGAGATCTCACACAAGAGGTTCAGCAATAATTTGATTTGTCTCAGTCGTTCTGAAACGAAGAGAAAATAACAAAAAATAAAAGGACCTCAACTACAGAACAAAGCAACACTCGATTATCTAAATGGAACAGTATTTTCCTTTTAAAATCAAGCCAGACCCCTACGTGGTGAGACATCAGCTCTGTGGCTAAATGTTTTCCACCAACGTAAAGATCAACCACACAAAGGCCGGGACACGGCTACCTTTCCGTCCGTCCGTCCCGCTCCACCGCTTTAATAGGACGTAATCACCCGGGGACAATCCACATAAACCACTTTCTGTTAATTCCTTGTCTAAATAGGCATATATTTTTCGCCCATTAACAGCAACGAGGCTTTCAATGTCGCCTACGACAAACGCAGTGTAGCGACAACGAGGAATCATTGAATATGAATAAGAGCGTGCGTGTGTACTATTTTCTCATCCCTTCGTACATGAAGAAGGTATTGTAACTTTCCTAAGGCCCTATCCCCCCAACTGCCATCTGCTGGCCTCTGTTTGTGCGACTAATAACGGTAAGCGTTGGCAGTAAGGCCAGCACCAGATCTGTGCACTGCAACTGGTGTGGCCAGTGAGGCCAGAGCAACACATCTGCTCCTGACAGCTGGTATCTATTCTTACCTATATTATATTCTGCTTCTCTGTTGTGGGCAATCTGAATAAAGTCATTATCACTACTATTATTATTATCATTATTATTATCATTATTATAACTAGCCGTAGTAGCAACAATTGTACAAGTATTAGTATAATAATAATAACAATAATATTGATAATAATAATAATAATAATAATAATAATAATGATAATAATAATAATAATAATAATAATAATGATGATAACAATAATAAAAATATCATTATTATTATTATTATTATTATTATTATCATTATTATTGATAATCTAGGATATATCCATCCCTCAGCTGATGACTCTGCCCTCTTCGACTGACGATAAGTACCAATCGTCCTCACATATTCCCCTTTGTGCCAGTCTTCCTCACACGTGCGTCCTGCCCCTGGTCTGGGATGTCTCTTCCCTCATTCCGGTGCGGGACAACGCCCGGCTCGCGGGGATGACGGCGCAAGTCATCTTGGAGTACCCAGTACTTTCAAAATGAAATTCGTACCCATTCCCGTCTGTGAAACTTCTCTTGACTTTGTGATTTCCTTTGAAGACCACGTTCAACCCCAACACTCAATCAATATTCCTGGCGTTAACGTAATCTCCAGTTTCTCGGAAACTCCAGACCACCGAAATAACTAAGTCTGGCATGGAAATATATCGGGTAATTCTGTTCAGACCTCCACTGTGCTGCTCCTCGGAACAACTTCCTCTTGAAGTTGAACAGAAGACTTGGTCCGCCCCCCCGCAAGGAGCGTTGCTTAAACATCCGGTCTGGGAGAGCGGGCTGACGTCTCCCACTTCCCTTCTCGACGGAGTTTCAGCCAGAGAACAGTCCGCCCTATCGAGTCATCTTCTCTCGCTTCCTCTTCCAGGTATCGTTCTGGTTTGGCGTTCTCCAGCGGTAGCTCCTTGCGTGCCCCCTTCTCGTGGTGGGTCACGCAGCGCCCAACTTGCTTCTACGTCCTAAGCAATAATGTGTGAGCGTTGGCTGATCTGAAGCCCGCCACTTACTGCACCACCCACAGCCACAGGAGTATACCTCAAATATGCAGGGGTCATGGGAGGGGCAATTACCTACACCCTCCCTCTCACTGGCAGCGGAGTCACTCTGTATGTTACTCTAACTCTACCTACTTCTTCACTAACTCTACCATGTCTGCTCTTACTCCAGGGATTACAGATACCGAGAAAATCACGTCCCGGGAGTCACATATTTTCATATACCAGGGATTACACATTCTGGGCACAACATACAGTATGGATTTCAGGAATAAAGAAATCTCAAATACTATATGGACGTAGAATTACAGGTACTCGGAATCATAAGTACTAGGGGTTACAGGCCACGTGTTTCAGAGGGATATGATAAAAACAGATAAGGCCACAGCTGGTCACGCTCGACTCAGCGTTACTGGAACCACAGTACCAGGCTGGCCGAGTGACGTCACATACAAACATGGCAGATGTTTACGACTCATCGGTTACCTCTTATGAAGCCAAGCCGACCACAGGTCCGCTTTGTTTGAATGTGAACAGCCGAAGATCTCAGTCATTATGGACGTTAGAATAGGATTAGCTGTAAAATATCTTCTTAAAAAATTCCAAAAAAAAAAAAAAGTGTAAATTTTGGAAAGAAAATTCTCACCACATATGTGCATGCATTGAAAAGCTTGCCGAGTGCCATATATAATAGTAAGCATACGAGCCAAATAATATGCACCGAAACTGGTCCTGAAACAATTTTAAATCATCTACAAAATTATAAAAAGTTCTTCCTTAAAGAAAAATCTACCAACCTGCCCATTTGTCAAACAAATTCACAATTATGCATGAATTTCATTGTCATTTGCTATACACTAACAAAATACTGGTAGCAGTTAATCTATAACCACGCTCACCAATATTTAGCAACAGATTTACATTGTCGTAATGTATATTCGCAAGTGTACAGGCACGGTAATATTTCTCATAAAGGGTAATAAACTGAAACATTGTCTTCACATCCGTACTGTGGACATTCACACATCGCCTTAACTGAAACACTAGCTTCATATCCAAACAAACAAAAGGAGCATGTATTCATAGGAAATTCGATGGAGCAAATGCTTTTACCTGGTTTGGCAGCAACACAACTCTGCACAACACAGTTGTTTGTCATTCTGTCGTCACGAAAGTCTTGCTGAACTTGATAAACACATAATTACGGTTTCGCTATCAAGACACCGCCGTATACGACCACCGTAATGTTCTACCAGTTATGAGAACATACGGAACGCTTTATTGACAAACAGGCCCACCGTGACACCGGGGGCACTAAGACAAAGTCCCGGGGCCCAGAAGGAGAGGAAACTCAAAAATACTCATAAAGTAAATCAAATAACATATAATCTGCATCAAACATAAATCTTATACAGATTATTGTCCGTTGCCGTCTTTCGCATGGTCCCACTGGCCCCTCTTTCCCCAGAGACCATGTCAGCTCTTGTGGTGGCTGTGTCAATAACGCAGGCCGTAAGGATCAAGGAAGGCCACACAGCATCAAGGGCCACACGCAGAGTGAGAGAGTGTGAGAGTGTGTGTGTGTGTGTGTGTGTGTGTGTGTGTGTGTGTGTGTGTGTGTGTGTGTGTGATCTTAGAATTGTCCTTAACACTTTAAGAAACTGTGTAAAGATTTTTTTTTTTCGGTTGGTGGATGTTGACGGCATTAATGACGGACCCTGGCAGCTGATAGTCCTGAAGCCCACAGCACCAACCAACCGTACGCAAGGACTCGAGCCCCTGGTATGACGTTACTGCCCACACTCACATCGTCCGGATCTTCATTGAAACTCACTTTTCAATCAGCTTCCTCAAAAGGACACACAAAATAATATTAGTTACTAAATAGACTAGAGAGTAAAGGTTGGTTGGCTGGTTGTCTGGACTTTAGGACTATCAACTGCCAGGGTCGTTAAGGCCTTCAACGTCAAGCTACATCACCAACTGAAAAATCTTTATAAACACCCTCGGGTGTTAAGGGTAATTCTATTACCACATAGTCTCGCAACGTACAGAACCCGTATCCTTAAGTGAAAGAAAAAATATATATTTTTGCAACATCTGCCTCGAAAATATCTACAAGAATCAGTCATAATACATCAATGTTTTCACTTCAATCCCAACCTTAAAGGGAGCACCTATAACCAAGATTTTTTCTTTTTATAGGCAGAAAGAGAGTGAACCTTTTTGTATTTACCAAACCATGTTCAAATAGAGGGGAGTCTGTACCCGTGGTTCCCAGTTTTTTCCGTCCTCCGTTAACAGACTGTTCCACTAACTCACTATTCCTACAAAAGGTATTTCTCAGCATCTTTACCAGTTTCATTTTTCCTCTAATACTGTGCCTTTTGGTCACTTCAGTGTAAGGCTTTTCCGACTTCATCAAAGGTGGAGATAAACTTAAAGGCTGTTAAGCTGTCACCACTAAACTGCCTTTCTCTTAAGGTATGTGACTCTGGTTCTTTCAAACATTCCTTTAAGGTAGGGGACTCCAGTTCCTATACTCTTTCCTTTAGGGGATGTGGCTCCAGTTCTTTCACTCGTTCCTTTAGGATCAACGTCCCCAGTTCTTTCAGTGTCTTATTTCTTACTTCCCGTAACTATTTCGAGGGATCTTACCATATATTCTCCAACATTATTTTGAGCCTGTAAATTGAGGAGATCAGCTGGTGCACCAAAATCTAAAGCCCGGACAAAAAAAAATATATATCATCCTAAACACATTACTGTCCATGTCTTTATAAATTTTCTTATTGCCGTTCGGCAGATAATTACCCTTCCCAACAGTGCGACTAATTCTAGCGTCTCCACCGTAACGAATCGGGTGTCAAAACTAATTCCCTTTGTTTTTTGCACGAAGATCCCTAACATAGGATTCTACTCGATGAGTTCTTCAGTCTCTCTCACATCGCCTTCCCCTTTCATTCTATCCAACAACTGGTGTTACACAAACTGCTGCAGCATATCTACACTGAGCTGCAAGCCTTCCGTCTCTTGAAGGTGTTTTACCCTTAACACCAGTCTGATACCATTTACAGATAAGCTTAAACGTTATCAGTCCCATAGATATATCTACATGACAGATATATTAACAGGAATCAATAACGTTAATCCAACCAGTCTCTCGGGTCCGCAAGTCACCTCCCTCCGCTCTCAGAAGAGCCACTCGCCAGCGTTCTCTGCTCCACTATACTGAAATAAATTTCATCCTCTTGCAAGTCCACGCTCGTTGGGCCGGCCTGACACATACTTTTTCAATCTCTTTTGTGAAGAAAAAAAAAGTATGAAAACATATTTTTGAAAGTCTAGACACACACAATCCACCCAACCGACTCTCTTATGCAAATTATCTGTCATCCTTCCATAGAAAACACAGGAAATTCGATGAACACGGCCTATTCTATCTAAATTCTTTTTGATTACCGTATGTAAATCTCCTGCCGTCCAGATATATAGCTATATGTATTTCCATCATATTTTCTGCGAATTTATGTTCCAGAATTGTAAAGGAACCTAGTGCATAATTCAAAGCCAGTTTCCTACAATCCTTCCAGGAAGCGGGATCCATGTTTGCTCTTTTGAACTCTGCTGCTACTAATGCTTTACTGAAAGGGCACGTAATAAAGTCAGCTGTCTACCTACCCACTCCTTTGAATCCCGCTGCGTTATTTCATCCAGGACCGAAAGCTTTGGTCGGATCAAGACTCCTCATGAATTATGAATATCATGTTTGCTGATGCTTACCTCCATCATATCACCTTTCCATCCACTTACATCTTCAGGGTGTTGTATTTCATGGATAAACCGCACTGCCTTTGTTTTCAGCTCTGCACCTATTTCCCATTTCATTCTCAACTACGTCTCCACCTGTTAGCCTAAACCCAAACATTTGTTCCTTAATATTAGGCGTGGGTTTGGGTTTAGGTTGTCCAGAGTGGTCTCGTCATAATCCCTATGTGGTTCCCTTCTTGGATCCTGGTGATCACGACTTGCTCCCTTTCCCTCCCGCATCACGGCTCTTGGGCTTCTATGCGTTCGTGATTTTTTACCCGCCAGCAAGTCTCTCGCATCCTCTGATAGCCAGCATCTGAACTACACACTCTCCACAAGTTTCCCTCCGCTATTTGATGTGCCTTTAGTTCACCGTTTGTTTACTGTGTCTGCGGAGTGCGGATGCACTACACAATGACCCGCAGCCTTCCTTCTTGCGCTCCTAAGAGTATGGAACTCTGCACTGCAATCTCTTTCCCTCTCAACATCTTCCCTTGTTAAGAATTGTCTTCTTGGTTATATACTTCTACGTTACTGTTTCCCCTTAATCACCTACGGCATATCATCATTCACAAAACATGATCCACGTCTAACACCGCATGGCTCAACCTTCCCTAGTGAAGCACCATAACTAACGTTTCTGGTGTGTAATTCGTCATCAACAAAATCAAGATCTCGGGCGGATGGATTAAACAAGTTTCTTGTTTGTGAACTCCATTTAACGTTGGCGGAGAAATTCTCTTGTGCCCATCTTCAGTACAACCGATAAACACAAAGTACAAGCTAAGTTCTGCACACTGCAGTAGAAGCATGACGCCTGCCGTGCAGGAATAATTACCGGCGATAATCTTCTGATATACAGTCACGTGAAAGACGTCCATGGAGTATAGTAATAACCACTTTATCCAGATAGACATCTAACCTTCCATTATCCTTGTAACTGTCTTAAACAAGAGTTATGACATCTCTTCAACGGAAAATTGAATAAGAACTTGAGCATGGCCGAAATGAGTACTGTAAAAATATATACAGTGAATACACACGAATATAAAGGAATGCAAAAACGCAATAGACCACTGGGTCCTTTCGAGGCTGTTTCTGATAGCAGAGGAGATCACAGACATGAGGTTTGGTGTGGAAAGAGCAGAGGAACGAACGGATGACTTCAGAAGAAATGTCTGTGAACTTCATGGGTAAGAAAAGGACAAATAATATTAGTCATGGACTTGAGGCAAAACGTTAGTCATGGACTGGAGGCGAAGATTTTGTCAAGTTTGTATCCAATCATATCTATGGTGTTGCTTTCAGCTACTCTTACTGGTAAATCATCCCACGTGTTCATAATCCTGCTGAAGGAAATGTACTTTGACTCATTCTAAGTAAAAAAAAAAAAAAGACTTACGAGTTTATTTCCATTACTGAGAGTATCAAATCACCTCTTTACTTTTTCTCCCCTAAGCTGAATAACTGCAGATCGTCCAGCCAGCTATCACAGAGTACTGTTTCTCATCCGACAGCCCGTCACAATACTATATGCTATCTATGTCTTTTAAAAGTGGTTGACGCATTACTGAAATGTAAAACAAAGATTAGTTTCTTAGTCTTGAATTCGAATAACTTACCTAGGAGGCCAATAATTCTGTTCGCCTTTTTTACCTATTCTACTCACTGCTTAGTTAGCTTTGGGTTATCAGAGATTATCATAACCAAGTGTTTTTGTCTCAAGTAGCTCTTTTACTATCTATGTCAGCTTGCACATGCAGACGTTCAATTTCTGTTGTAGCTCAATTTCTTCTGCAAATTTTTGATACCTTACTGCACGGCTCATTATCAGTGTCATGAACATGACCAAGAAAGACAGTTGATCCCAAGACTGATCCCTAAGGAACACCACTTATTAATGTAACGAATTTGAGACTTCACCGTTGATCACGACTCTCTGTTTAAAGTCAGTCAACCAATTTCCTAACCACAGCGGTCCATCTTGACCAGATGACAATCTTGGCTCGTTATTTTTCATGTGGGATGTCATCGAAAGCCTTCTAAAAATCTAAATAAATGACATCAACCGTCTTGCTGTCATCCTACAAGTTGGCCATATCATTAACGAAATCAAGTCGATTGGTCACATATGAAAGTTTGGGTGGGAGACCGTGCATCTCGTCTCGAATGGCGTATTCCACAGGTTTGCTAACGACGGACATCAAGCTAATTGGACGGTAATTTCCGGGCAGGGGCTTAATGTCTTACTTTGAATACCGGTCCAACTCTGACACTGGCAAACTTCCAGTTCTGTGGAACCTTCCCTGTGGCAAATAACTTAGAGGAAAGAAAAGCCAAGGGCTTAAATACCTCATGTCTGACACTCTTTCAGTTTCTTACTATTTCGTAAACTCTTATTCCATTTCCTGCTGACAGTTTATCTTGATCATGTATTTCAATATGTTGCTAAATCTTATCGTCTTCAAGTGATGGGACTGAAGGTGGAACACGAGTTATGTATCCAGTGTTAACATGGATGGAAAAAATAATCTAAGATCTTTGCCATGGCTTCGTTGTCTTGAACCAAGTGCCGTTTTATGTGAGCAATGAACCAGCTGGCTGGGTGAGGACTCTCTGGTTTCTAACAATAAAATTCTACCGGGTTTCTTTGGCTATTTCCAGTAACATATGAAGATCCATACCGATGTTTGCTTTGACGTAAAGAATTTTCTATCCGTAACAAATTTACAAATCTTATCGTATCATGCTGGCTACTATCTGATCTCTTAGGTATTATTTTCTTGAACAAAAGGGAGTTCTTTATTTCACTGCACCATCATTTTGGCTTATTTCTGGAAAATGTCTTATGCATTGGTACCTAAGTTCACCCAACTGCTTCAAATGTCTCACTGAACAATTTCCGAGCTACGTAAATATCGTTTTCTTTTAAGATATCACACCACTTTATCCTACCAAGAGCTATGCAAATATCATTAACATTTCTAAGACTAGAGTCTGGTGCTTTTAAGGCTATTTTCGTGCGGACCAGCACTAAAACCAGAGCTGAAATCTTTCTCAAAAGCTATATAGAGGTGATCACTTGTTCCAAGTTTTCTCCAATCTGAGCCTTATCGACAGCATCTTTGATTTGTAGCTAAAATACACTTCACATACATTCGGGTTGCAAGACGGTTTCTGAGCAAACTGCGTTTGGACACTTATCAAGTTAGCTGATGTACAGTCCACGCTTGGAAAGGGATTCTCCCTACTCTGATACTAGTATGTTAAAATCTCCCTTGTAATCGTTCGTCCACCTCTAGTGTCTGTGCGGGGATGGCCTGCATGCTAATCCTGCTGAAAACTTCTGCCGACACTTATCCTTGTATCACTAGTAAAAAACTTCAGGTAGTTTTTCCTGTAACACACACATATATATTTACTTTTCATACATATTCGCCATTTCCCGCGTCAGCGAGGTAGCGTTGAGAACAGAGGACTAGGCCTTAGAGGAAAAATCCTCACTTAGCCCCCTTCTCTGTTCCTTCTTTTGGAAAAGTTAGATGGGCAGGATTTCCAGCCCCCCGCTCCCTCCCCTTTTAGTCGCCTTTTAGGATACGCAAGGAATACGTGGGAAGTATTCTTTCTCCCCTATCCCCAGGGATAACACACACACACACACACACACACACACACACAC
>JAYMFT010116751.1:0-13373 GCA_038088735.1 Panulirus argus
ATATATATATATATATATATATATATATATATATATATATATATATATATATATATATATATATATACAGCATGATAATTGTTCATTGCCGTTATATGTCTGAAGGATGTTTAGGTACATCCTTAAAAAAGTCGGAAAAACATACAAGATAAAAAGTAGTGCAATACCGTTATCAATATTAATATCATTTTATATTAATCATTGGCATGTATTTGAATTTTTTTATTTCATTTTGCTGCTGTTGATGACTGAGAAGTAATTTTTGAAATTTGCTTGACATAGGAGACTTTATTGTTCGTTCTGTCACTTACGAATGTTGTGTTCAGACAGTCAGCAAAAATGGCGGAGGCAGGTGTAGAAACAGCTTCGTCTTCTGCTAGATTTTTCTGTCATAAATGTAATGTGGAAATTACGCCTCAGTTGCCCGTAAGTAATATGTTTTCCAGTGAGTTGTTCCAAGCTGTGTAAGTTATGGACTTTAGATATGTGTTTTAACTAGTGCATCATGTAACATGGGAAAGTTCTTACCTGTTTTATTTCTAAATAGCTGTATTCAGATCGGTTTTCCTGACTATATTAAGATCCACAAGCTATCAGCTGGTCTGTTTTTTCGTCCTTGACCCAGTTTTGTGTAAATTGGATTTTTAAATACAATGTTTACGTAAGCTTATGTTTAGGGTGTACTTGAACAAGCTTCTGTCAGATTAGCTTTTGGCTGCTTGTAGGGGCTAATGGAAGTGGCATTGAGGTGCAGTGGCGCCCTCTGGGCCCTGCACACAGTCTGAATTATGTGTATTACCACTTTCTCATAATATCTGTGTAAAATTTTATTTTACTGGTGTGTCTGTATTCATGTTGAAAAACGTATCATCCAATATGTTTCCTTGTACAGTAGAGTCTGGCTGCCTTTATTTGCTTTTCATCTACATTGTTTTTCATTAAGATTTGGGTTGGTATTCTTTGTTGTCTTTGCTTTCGTTTACCAGTATTAGAAAAAGTGTATTCCAGATTTAAGTGTATTTGTCAGAATTTATTCCTCTTCAAGAATTTTTTTGTCATTAAATTAAGATGCATCTCAGAAATAAAGTATTACATTTAACTTGTATTTTACAGGAAATATACTTCCAGACATTGAATTATGCTGTAATTGTGTTCCTGGAAAAGTCCTAGTATCTTAAGAATGCCTATTTAGGTTCACTCATAAGTGTAGGTCAAATGGATAAACATAATAGCCTCTCCTTGACAGACTCCTGTATGGGTCAAAAATACTTTTTTGAAATTGTTTTAGCTTGGACTGTAGCTTATTTTATCACATGAAGGACATCAACTTATGAATGTATATGAACTTGTATCAGAGTATTGTACTTAATATCACAGCTAATAGACATTACTGAAGTAAAACTTGGCATTAGATCATGTCCCCCAAACAAAGCAAAAATTTACACCCACTGAGGAAGATCAGGGATGAGATTTCCTGCCAAGTACTACTACAAACCTAAATTCAAAGATAATAAAATGGAAACTGTACCTTTAGAGTTTATTCACACAAGTTAGTTTACATAATGAAGTTATCTTGTTGGTAGGATGGATATAAAGATCACCATCTGAAATATCAGAGTTATCAAGATAATGGTGGACAAATGGAATGAGTAACTGAAGCATGTGATTTTCATCATATACTTGTAAGAGTGGATTTCAGTTTCCCTAGAATTGGCTGATTTTTTTTTTTTGTACAAGGACAGAAAATAGAGGCCCAGGATTATAAATTTCTAAAATTTATTCAAGATAGATATTTATATCATTTAGACAAGTGGTGTTACTGCACTCTTCTTGCAGTAGGTTGTGCTACACGTTAAAAGTCACAGTCAGCGAGGTCGTAACCTTGTCAGTGGAAATGAAGCGGCACAGTCTCACTGAGGAATTTTAAACTTCAGAGGAGTCCATTACTTCCTTGCTACTAAATGTAGCACAGCCTTGAAGTTCTAGGAGCCCCATAAAAGGGATCCTAGGGTTGAATGATAGATTAAGTATAGACAAAGTACTTAGTTGGATAGTCAGTGATGAGGCTCGTGTGTTGGATCTAATTTTCACAAATGAGAGTGACATGTACGAAAAAACTTATTCCGGAGCCCTTTCAGCAAGAGCAGCCATACTGTAATGAATACAACATACGAGTGTGACTGAAATTGTGTTAGCAATCTTTGATGTGGAACTTTATGGAACGCTTTTTATTTTTTCAGAATCTAAGTAGTTGACATCAGCTGCTTTACTTTCATCGTATGCGGTAATTATATCTTTAAAGAAACCAAGCAGATCTGTCAGATATGAGCAGTTTTTTGAAACCATGCTGCTATATGGTATTAAGTGATACAGTGAAAGGAAATTTTACAGAACAGCTGACTTTGGAAAGATTGATAATTTGATTAGAGAACAGTCTGATGAAGAAGCTTTTCACTGAAACATGATAATAATCATAACTGGAAACTATTCCGTCAAAAAGTAAAGGAAACTGAACATGAAAATATCCAATTAAAGATTGAGTGCAAAAAGGGCAGATATATATACTCAATTGATAAGGTCACCTTAAGTTAATCAAAACATTTTTTTGCCCAGAAAATACTAGCTAAGTCAGGAAAACTCAGTAGCAAGGGAACAATACATTAGGATCCATAACCAAGAAAGAAGGGAAACTAGAACGTTTAAAGTAACTTGTTTTGGGAAACTAAAACAAACTCGAGGCAATATTGGACTGCTGTTTGTGAAATCTAAATATGTGAAGAAAATTGAAGTTTGATGTGATTGTTATAACTGGGGAGAAAGTTTTACGCTCGTGTTTCCCCATCTCTTAAGTTTGTGTACAGGGACCTCTCAATTTTGATCTATTTGAATTACATCGTTTTTAGAATAACTCGCATGGTCCATTTATACCTTTTTCATTTTCACTTGTTTAAGTTTGGAATGACACGATCATCTTTGGGCTGGCACTGTGGTGGTGTCATATTGCCATCATTGTGTGAGAACATGCTCTCCTTGTATTTGACGAGGATGTCCCAAACACAGAACTGAGTTCATAACTAGCCTGAAATGCCATAGTTAACACTAGGTATTTCATAAAGAAATCCTCCTTGAGAAGACAATGAAGGCTAAATTAACAATACTAGATTTCTTTTTTAAGAAAAGGACACTCATAAGGAGGGCCAGCCACCAATATCTGGTGATAACTGAACTCACTCGACCATCACCACCACCTTCCAAAACTACCTCACCTGACCCAAATTACTCCCTTCCTCCACTCAACCCCCTCCCTCTCCACCAACACCAGCAAGCACTTCAGGAACAACAATAAACATGAATTATTGGAATTAAGTTATTTATTTTATGTTCTTATGGACAGAAGCCATTGTACAGTGTGTATATTATAGTATTTTATATTTCGTGGTACTGTAATTTTTCACTGATATAATAGTCAGTACTGTTTTATTAATAACAAAACCACCTGATTTCCATTACTACTTACATTACGTGATTTATGCAACCTTTAAAGAACGTATCTACTTTTCATCTGTTTCCTGGGGCAACCTCGCTGATGCAGGGGTTGGCGATGCTATTTCCTGTGGGGCAGGGTGGTGTCAGGAATGGATGGAGGTGAGCAAGTATGTACATGTGTATATGTATATATGCATGTGTGTATATGTATGTGTTTGTATATTTTGGTATATATATGTATTTATTGTGCATATATGTGCATGTATGTGAGTGAATGGATCTTTCTTCATCTGTTTCCAGGCACTACCTTGCGAATGCAGGAAACAGTGATCAAGTATAATAAATGAATAAATAAATAACTACTTTATAAATTGAGGGGTAACTGTTTATGTAGTATATCTTTACTCCTACACACACTCACACACACCAGAAAAATAAAACCTAGCATATGTAGCCAGGTACCCATTTTGTCAAGCATGTCCTAAGGGTGGAGTGTGGACTGGTTGCCAAGACTAGGATTTGAACCTATGCAAGTTTGAACCGAGGTGACCCATGCTGGACTGTCAGTAATGTTAACCACTACACTGCTTAGATTCTTTGAAAGTAGGATATATTGAACAAAATGTTGACATTTGCTGATTGTTCAGCAATATCCTCAGTGAAGGAGATAAGGGTGCAAGTCTTAAGATAGAGAATAGATAAAATATTTTTTGGAGGTCTGTATAATTAACGAGAAGAAAATCAAAATAATACTTTGGGAATTGAAAATGAATAAATCTTTCTGTCATGATGAAACACATGCAAGATACTTAAAAGAGGCAGCAGATTCCATGGCTGGCTAAGTAAGAGTTGTGTGGATAGTCAGTTGTGTTATGGGAAAATACCAAATGAATGGAAAAGGCAATCATTTATGCTGTATTCAAGAAAGTTGATAAATGCTTGGGGGAAATTGTTGCTCAGTAAGCTTTACTTCAGTAGTTTGTAAAATCCTTGAAACCCTCATAGGAGAACACATTAAGAAGTATATGGAGTCAAATGATCACTTCTTTAAAAGCAGTCACTGTAACCACTTCACCAGTAGATACAGAGATGATGACCTTCCTTGAGATTCTCAATATTCTTGAGGATAGCAACCCTCTAGAATACAGAAAGACACAAAAGGAAGACTTCCCTACTCTGTTCTTTCTGTCCAAGTGCTACCTGAGTGTCAGCATTCTGAGTGTCTAGCATTAGAGGTGCTGTCAACAGAAATGATTGCTGTCACCTCAGTAATAAAACACTTGAGAGACTTGTGTTCATAAAGTATATTGGACAAATTTCAGTCCTCAAAAAAATTGTGGTTGCTAAAGTGGACATCACCTGTCCTGCCCAATGGTTATTTTGTAAACACACTATCCTATGTTTTTAGGATTGAAGTAATTGTACATTTGTTTTCTGAAAAGTCACTGCTTTCTTTTGTAAAACTTATGTGGATGAGAAGGTTTTGCATCATTATGTTTATACATCACCAGATAGAAATGAAAAAGAGAATAGTTATGATATGGCAATGCAGTCACAGCAAATTCTTTTCGTACAGTTGAATGGTGTTGATTATGATCCCAATAAGATCACGTTATTAGAAGCTTCATCATAGTATAACATTGCTGATTTGAAAAAATGGCATCGAACTTGGTAGGTTTCCAATGTATTGTTTATATTTTATATTTGAATGTGTACTAGTAGGTCCTTGAAAGTTAAATGAACTTCATTATCATCGTCTGCTGTACTGTATCACTAATGGATGTAATTGTGAACTCTCACAAATGTATTTGTGCTTGAATATTGAATCTTTTGTATTTGTAGTCACATTTATATTAACAGAAATATGAAATTTTCTCTCTGTCCCTGGTGCAGACAAATGCACAACATCCAGTGAGTCGATGTAAACTGACATAGTAAAGTATGACGTGAAACATATTTTGACTTGTAAGCAGTCATTCCCTCTGATGTTCTTAAGGCTCTGTCTCCAGCAGAGAAATGGTTCATTGTACAGGTTATACCTCTAATCCAGCGCTGTGGTCCAGCAACTCCAATGGTCCGGCACATTTTGAATATGCTGCCATTAGTTTGTGGATCTGCTACCAGGGCGGTGCTGATAGTAGCACTAAGGTGCCAAAATCTGTTTACACTGCAGCCGAGCTAATTAACAGTCTCGTTAAGTTCTTTTATTCAGCTGTATTTTAGCTCTTCAGGATGCTATCCAAGAGACCAAGAGGTGCAGAAGATGGTGGCTAGTGCTAATATGCTTAAGCACAGATCATTATATATGCTTGAAAAGGTGGAGTTACTGAAAAAATTAAGGGAGTGTCTGTAAAGACTTTGTGTGAGTACTATGAGATGGGATCATCTACTGTGTATGACTTAAAGAAACAAAAGGAGCAGATTATTAAGTTTTTAGCTGAAAATGAAAACCAAAAAGTTTAAAGTTTCGGAGAACTTTGAAAGGTGCCAGGAGTACAGAATTAGACAGTGCACTTATAAATTGGTTTAAGCTCAGACAATAATGAAGGTGTAATAATTTCTGGGGAGATTCATATCGAGTAGGCCAAAGTTTTTCAGAGGAAACTAAAGCTAGACTGTAACTGTGGATATTCGCAAGGATGGTCACACAAGTTTAAGTGGAGACATGGAATTTCAGTACATAGTGTGTATGGTGAAAAGCATAGTGCTGACATGGAAGTTGCGACAAAGTTTGTGAATGAATTTGCACAGTTAGTGGCAACGGAAAACTTAGCCCTAGAACAAGTGTGTAATGCTGACAAATCTGCCGTGCATTGGCATCATATGCTACGAATAACATTTGCCGAAGATATGGAGGAGTCTCCATCTTGGGGTAAGGATTCCAAAGATAGGGTAACAATTCTTGGCTGTAGCAGTGCTGCTGAAGAACAAAGTGTAAAGCACCTCATCTTGACTGAGATCTACAAATTTATTGAAAACCAAGCTGATGGTAATTGATTAGAGTGTTCACCTGAGGGCCTTATATTTAAAGAGGTGAAAAGTCTTCCACTTATCTACCATGATAATAAAAAAGGGTAGATAACAACTAAACTTTCTCTTGAATGTTTAAAACTTTGTTCTACATTTTATAACACAGCATTATTTATGTGGAATGAGCTGGCAAGACTAGGGGTCTGGCATATGTTTACATAGGGGGTTCCCTTAGGGATCAGTTTCTGTTTTCTGGCATTTTCTGTGGTCTGGCAATGGCCAGGTCCCAAGGTTGCCAGATTAAAGAGGTACAACATGTACCTCAAGACCAACATTTCTATTTTTTCTTATTATTTTTTTTTCTTTCTTTTTTGATTACAGGATTATGTATGTCCACGATGTAACAGTGGCTTTATTGAGGAGCTTGACCGGACAAGAGTCTCGGACAGTGACAGTTCCAGTGACACAGAGATGGAACCGTTTGACATGTGGGATGTGATTACTCAAGACACCTCTGCTGGGCCAGGTGCCTCTTCATCTGCAGCCACTTCCTCCTCTGGTCCGGGCCTTCGTAGAAGTCAACGCCTCAGACATATTAACCCTAGACATGGACGAAGGAGGTAAGTAACTTTTTTGTTGTTTTATTAGTGTTCTATACAGGAGGCATAATTCCTATTACCTCATCTGTTATAGGAGAAGCCTTGGTAAATGATATGGCAAATGATATTGCTGTGTAAAAAGAATTCTTGGCATTGTTTCAGTGTATATCATATTTTATGCGGTTTAAGGACTTACGTTAAATCTAAATTGATGTGGTATATTCTGCGTGTTGTGATTATAAGTTTAGATTATCAGTCATTGAAGAACAAAATGTAAAGCACCTCATCTTGACTGAGATCTACAAATTTATTGAAAAATTGTTTGGTTTGTTTGTATGCCTTTGTAGTGCTTTTGTGTTTTTTGTGTTCATTCATACCTTTTTAGCCATATTCTGCATTTAGATCAGAATGGCACATGCAGAATCATCCCAGACATTACATGGCATATGCAAAATCATCATCAGACTTCATCTATGGTATATGTCTACACAGGGCTGACAAAATAAACTTGAGGGAGGTCTTACTCCATGCTTTCCTTAAATGAAACTGCCGGATTGGATTAGTTAAGCATTTTTTAGTATAAGCCTTGCCCAAAATATTTTTGAGTTGGCTACGCCCAGAGTTAACTGGGGTAGTTAGGAGTAGTTAAACACTTATCTGTCATGTTTGGCATGAGCCTTCTTGAGTTTTCGCTCAGAGAGGCGACAACATTACTTACTCCCTCCCCGAGCATTCCCAGAGAAAATTAAGTGCACAGTATTAAGAAATTATATATTCTTATGGTATTTATTTATGACTTAACAACACACAAGTTTTTGCTATGATCTGTGTAAATGACACATTCAATAAAAGAGAAATGCAGTATTTAATATAGGTTAATGCTGAATCAGCTTAAGTAGAAGTTGGCCTTCTCTGCTAGCAGAACCTCATCTGAAAATTACTATGCTTTATATAGGCTAAATGATCCACTGATTATTTCAAAAAGAGATTTTCCAAAGCAAAAGTGCACTTTATTATGTAAGGAACTTTATTTGATTCATAGATTAGGCTAGACAGACAAAGACATTTTTACTGGAGTATGAAAAGTCTGATAGAACCATGAATAAATACAAATTAACCAAATTTTAAGAAAAAATTGTATACCTTAGGTGTAAAAGATGAGGATGTTTCTCTGCACATGTATGTATGTCTGAGTGTTTGTGAGTTTATTTGGTCATTTCCAGGGGAGGCAAGTTGACTGGGCCAGTTTACCTATACTCCAAATTGCAGTTTACCTATACTCCAAATTGCACTAAATTGCTCATAAGAATGTGTCTTAAGAATTATTTTAACACTTCTTGGTAGCCTATTTTAAGAATTATTTTAACACTTCTTTGTAGCCTAGTGCAATCATGTTGCATTGCTTAACCATGATATATAGATATGACATATAAATATTTTTTTCAGATATTTCAGGGATTTGTATCATGCTTTCAAACCCATATTCCCAAAAGTTGATTAAAAGTAATGTTTTTTTATGCCTAGATCCTTTTCCTGCTTCAGCAAAGTAGTATCAGGAACTAATGGATTATGGCTTTATGTGCATGCATCCACTTCAGCTGTCATGTTTAAAATATTCTGAAACTAGGGCCTGCTACCCAAAGCCGAGCCTCACGGACTTTTGTTTATTTTACTTTGTTTCATGTGCCCTGATTTAGCCCATTGGCATATGTCAGACTTAATCTGCCTAGAGGGATATGTGGCAGCAAGGAGAGACAGTAAAGGTAAGGAAGGGGGAGACAGTTTACCCACTATATAAGGGACAGCCTTTGAGTTCCAAGAAACAATGGTAAATGGCCCATTCAAATAATGCATAATGGGAAGAATAAAAAAGGTAGTTTTAACCCTAGGAAGGCTCATGGGCCCATCAGTGAAGCCAGTGTCCCCAGACATGAATACCACTTGGGAAACACAGAGTTAAAAGCTGTTGGGGGCCTGTTCACATTTGTTTTGCTGAATCCTAACCAAGTTGATACCCATTTGTCTATCAACCACAACCACAGGAAGGATGAACAGTTAGATGAGTTGTGTGATGTCTTCCTGCGACAGGGATCCAACCCAGGCCATTGAATTACCAATTTGCAACACTAACCTCGATATCATTGAGGTGCCTATAGACAAATGAAGGAAAGAATAGCATTGTGGTTATACAAAGTAGTGAGGAACAATTGGGATGATACATGAAACAGTGATATGTACTCCTCTTATTGATAGGAAAGTTCTGTTAAAGAGGGATTTCAGTCTAAAGAGTTGTATTTTTGATAATACAGTCATTGATACCAAAGAGTTTTGAGTGTTTACAGGAAAATATCCTGTACTGGCATGTCACTGACTATTCTAGAATTAGAGGAACTGATATGCTGCTATCACTTGATATTATTTTAACACAAAATACCATGAAAATTGAGAATATCACATGTGATACACTAATTGGAAAAAGTGATCAAGTAATGCTTGAGTTTGATTATGTGGTAAATAAGGACATAAAAGGAACGGAGATGGAAATTGACACAAAGAGGAGATAAAGTCATGAAAATTACACAGACCTAAACAAATCTTAGGGAACATAAATTGGGAAATAGAATTTAATATAGTCCAGCTTTTTTTCTTGTTAAATTCTTGGAATTTACAATTAAGGAGTAAGAATATGGGTACCTTTATCTTCAAGTGCAGAAGAAAGGTTAAAAAGGGAGAAATGATCAAGAGAAGATGCTAATTTGCAAGAGTTTGATTATGCCAGCTAGACAGCATTTGAAAGTTATATGAGAACAAGAAAAGAATACGACAGCATAAGAAAGGAGGAACAAATTTTGAAAAGAGTATACATGATAATGGGAGATAATAAAGTTTTCTATTCATCAGAAGTAAATTTTCTTTTAAAGAGCAGTTGATCAGGTTGAGGGATTCAGAGGGAAGGGTTGTAGAAAATATATGCAAGAAGCTGAATCAAAAGTGTATATACAATGATGGACACAGTATCAATATTTGACTTCTAATGTACCCTCCAGACCCCACTGGACTAGATTTGGGATCTAGTAGAAATTCTGTTATTGGTTATGTAAGGACCACTGGTCTTTAGTTTGGGATATATTGAAATAGTTTGTTATGCAAGTTTCTGACTTTGGGACACTAGGTATTAGGTGAATGTGATAGCCACTTGCACATCACTTTAGTGCACTTTTTCTTTTTTTCACTAATATAAAATATTTTTGATGCACACATACGTCATAGATTAATGGTGCAATACTCTGTTTTGTACCCTTACACATACAAAAGTAATTTAAGTATAAATTTCATGACAAGACAAAACCTACATTGGTCATTGCCTGCCAGTTTGAGAAAAATTAATGCTTAGTAATCACATAAACAAACTCACTGCCTATCATCTCATTTTGTATTAATTCATGGCAGATAACAGTGCAGTCAGTATTGTACATGTTAAGATAAGAGGTCCAGGGGAAACACCTGATCATTGCTGAAAAGCTGAAAAGGCTGGAACATTATGAGTGTGGGGAGAGTAGCTTGTGCCTCAAGTACATCCCATTTCTGACCAGGACATGATTCAGGTGACTCCAGGTGACACTGGAGCTATTTTCATATTGCTCAAAGTAGTCTTTGCCACTCTCTGCATACCTCCAGCCTTGGGGACTAACCTACGAAACTTATAAACATTATATGCTCAGGTAACTGGCAATCTCAGGTAACCATGGACCCAAGATTTTTTACCAAAATAACCTTCATATATCATATATCTCATAAAACAGTCTGCTTCAGTTTCTCAGAAACCCAAGGACCAAGAAGATGACTGAGAGGGAGATGCTTTCTAATTAAATGATAAAACTTAGGCACAACAAGGACAGACCATTTAAGATTGTAAACAAATAATGTCAGTTGGAACATTTATATACAGTATGTTATGGGCCCATGTCCAGGGGATGGCATGTATCATTCAACAGGACTCACTTTTTATTACAGTTACAGAAGTGCACATCTGTGTTACTAATATGCTTGGAACAGTGACCATGTTGCGCCTGTACTATAGTGAAAATGCAGCAGTATCCTCAACTGCATGGATAAGATTGGTTGGTTAACAAATTGTTGTACCATCTGTTGGTGGTCCCACAAGTGGCATGTCATCAACCAAAACCTGAACATTTTTATTGTACTATGATGCTTTTGGGATGCAGATTTCTATACCTGTGTGACTTATGCATGAACAGAAAGATAATACAGCTAATGTACTGAAGCTGAAGTACACTTGTACATTGGTCGAAAGGTACATGCTACCTTTACTTCTTGCCAAGGAAACTTCTTCCCCAAAAGGAAAACTGCTTCCATCCTATTCCATTCGCTGCCATGTCCACTTCCAGATATCTAAATAACTTCCCTTCCTCCAATTTTTCTCAGTTCAGACTTACAACCCATCTAATTTGTCCCTCAACCCGGCTGAACCTAATAACCTTGCTTTTATTCACATTCAGTATCAACATTCTCCTTTCACACACTCTTCTAAGCTCAGCTACCAACTTCTGCATTTTCTCACTTGAATCAGCCACAAGTGGTGTATCATCAGCAAACAAATAACTAACTCACTTTCCAGGCCCTCTCATCCTCCATAGACTGCATACTCACCCCTCTCTCTAAGACTCTTGCATTTGCCTCCCTCACCACACTATATCCATAAACAGATTATTCTTCTTACAAGCACCACACACCTAATCATACCTTGCTTATTATTATTACTTTTTTCACATAAGTGCTCTTGTCATTTCCTGTCTGCTTTAACATTTATAAGCATTATGATGACAGTGTCCGTCCAATCTGTGGCCCCTAGTCCCTGGCATCATGGGGTGCAAAGAATCTCCGGGTTTCAGTCTGACTCTACTGCCGACAAGAGGGAGGGCTGTAGCAGTAGTAATACCGGCCCCTTCCATGACTTTCCCCTATCTGTGAGATCTTCCACTGTTTCTGTTCACTATATCAACATTTGTGGTCTTTCTAGTAACCTCTCCTCAGATGAACACCATCTGTCAAGTTCCTCTCCTAATATCTTACTTCTGTCTGAGACACAGTTGTCTAATGATGTTCTCACCAGTCCCTTTTTCATGTCTAACTATGATCTCCACTCATGTTTCCAATTCAAAGGTGGTGTTTGTGCTTATTCCAACATAAACTACACCTGTTGCATACCTCAAGGAACTTGAGTCTCCAAACTTTGATGTTATGTGGCTCAAAGTCTCCAAACTTTGATGTTATGTGGCTCAAAGTCTGTCTCCCTACTACCACACTTGTCCTTTGTTTTGCCAACTGCTCCCCCAATTCTACAAATTTTGTATCCTTCTTTGACTGTCTAAACTCCTGCCATGAGACTGTGACATTCTCTCACCCACAAGCTGAGATCCTCTACCTCGGGGATTTCAACGTTCACCATAGGGAATAGTTGAATTCCTCCCATTAGGACGGTGGAGGGATTGAAACCCTCAAGTTCTCCATTCTCAGTGATTTAGAGCAAATTATTTACCACCCTACCCATATACCTGACTGCTATGACCACTCTCCTAATATTCTGGATTTGTTTTTTACCTCTAGTCCGTCTTGCTGTAAATACACATTCTCGCCCCCAATTGGTTCATCTGATTATGCTCTCACAAATATATCTATTCTAACAGCACTTCCACCTCCAGCAGCCCTTTCTAAGCATAAATACTGGCACCTAAAGAAAGCTGACTGGAATAACTTTTGTAACTTCTTTTCTGACTTTTTTCCCTGGGTAAATTACTGTCTCTTATGTGGTGATGCTTCTGTCTCTGCCAAATGCATAACAAGGTTGTTCTTTTGGGAATGGAAGCATTTTATTCCCACTTCATCCAAGACTACTTCTTCATCCAATCCATGATTCAACTGTTTCTGTTCTGAGGCCATTCAGACAAGGGATCAGGCATATCGGGCATGGAAAAGCTCTCCTACCTCTGGCTCCCATTCAGCTTTTATCACTGCCTGTAATTGCTGCAAGCGAGTTATCCGTGAGGCGAAGCATTCCTTTATTCAAAGGAAGTGCGATAACCTCCTAGTTATCCACGGATAGGTCTTTCTGGTCTTTAGCTAAGGGCATCTCTAACAACTTTTGTCGCTCTACCTTTACCTCACTTTTTTGTCCTGATGGTACTATAGCTGTCTCTCCCGTTGACAAAGTAACTCTTTTGTTCCCGTTTCTCCTCTAACTCCAACTTGGATGACTCTAACATTCCTTCACCCCCTGATGCTCCTCTTACTAATCCT
>JAYMFT010116762.1:0-13372 GCA_038088735.1 Panulirus argus
TTGTGGAAGGTCTTAAGAATATACGGTGTGGGAGGTAAACTGCTGGAAGCAGTGAGAAGTTTTTATCATGGGTGTAAAGCATGTGTATGAGTAGGAAAAGAAGAGAGTGACTGGTTCCCAGTGAAGGTCGGTCTGTGCCAGAGGTGTGTGATGTCCCCATGGTTGTTTAATTTGTTTATGGATGAGGTGAATTGGGAGGTAAATGCAAGAGTGTTGGAGAAAGGGGCGAGTATGCAGTCTGTTGGGGATGAGAGAACCTGGGAAGTGAGTCAGTTGTTGCTTTCGGATGATACAACATTGGTGGCTGATTCGAGTTAGAAGACCATAAAGACCACACAGACCCCTCAAAAGCAGTAAAAGAAAAAGAAAGCAAAGCAAAGGCCTTTTCTCCATCCTCCACTTCCTCTGGCAACACACTGGATGGAGAACAGGTAAAAAAAAATCTTGCAGGATTAATATGCAAGACGAAAATTTTTATAGGAAAGTCAAAAGGTAAAATGAACATGAATATGTTATACATCATATTACAAATGACATGCATCCCTTCCATTTTTGTTATAAAGACAAGAGTAAGGATAAACTTGAGCTCCATCCTTTCGACTTACCATGCCCAGATTATTTCTGATGTTGAAGAAAGATACAATAATTCTTCCTCTCTCAAAGCAGGTGACATATTACCACAGAATGCCCAGGGAGAGATCAGCAGTAGAGAGGGAAGCATGATACACAACTATGTTATAATGCCTGATTAAATGAATTATTCAATACCAGAGTGAAAAAAATGATCAAGCCCGATTTTGAAGATATTAAGGGTGTTGCTTTGAAAAACGTTTTCTGGGAACTTATTCCATGCATCAAAAATGTCGATGGTAAAGAAATATTTTGTACAGTCCAGATTAACTTGGTGACCTCTAAGTTTTAGTCTATTTCCTCTTGTTGGTAATGCTACAGAAAAGAAATTTTCATTATTGACGTTGTTGAATCCTTTGAGTATTTCAAAACATTCTATCAATTTGCCCCAGATACATCTCTTGCATAAGCCGAATAAGTTTAACCCCGTAGTCTCTCCTCATATGGTTTGTTACACAAGGGAGGAATCAATTTAATTGCTCTTTGCTGCACTGCTTCCAATCTAAGAAATCCTTGCTTACGTGGGGGCCCAAAACTGCACTGCATATTCAACGTGTGGTCTAACTAGACTTGGGAACTGTGGCAATATCACATCCTTGCTTTTGTATGCAGAGTTTCTCTTAATAAGTCTTAACATTTTATTTGCCTTCTTGGCAGCTTCATTATAATGCTGAGAAAATTTGAATTTATAAGAGACAGTGACCCCTACATCCCTCACACTAATGGTGTTCTTTATCTTGAGGCCCGTCAATTCATAATCAAATTTTTTGTTGAGGTTTCCTACTTGTGACAGCTGACATTTATTGATGTTGAATGGCATTTTCTAGACCATTCCGCAATTCTATGTAGATCCTCTTGTAATCTTAGCCTGGCATTTTCTAGATGATTCAGCAATTCTATGTAGATCCTTTTGTAATCTTAGCCTATTTTCTTCAGTCATTATGGCATTGCCAATCTTTGTGTCATTTGCAAATCTGGACACTACGTTCTTCAGGCCTACGTCAATATCTTTAATATAAGCGACAAAAAGTATAGGCCCAAGTATGGATCCCTGGGGGACTCCACTAGTACTGGGTGACCATAGCGATGATTCACCATTCATTACAACTCTTTTTTTCCTATCACATAACCAGGCTTCTATCCAATTTCCAATGCAACCAGTAATCCCAAGGCCCAGACTTTTGTGCATCAATTTAATGTGGGGGACTTTGTCAAATGCTTTCTGTAAGTCCAGAAGTATATTATATATTGCTTTTGTCTTGTCATGGGTACTGAATAATTTGATAAAATTCAAGGTTTGTAAAGCATGGTGTGCACCTTCTAAAACCATTCAGGCAAGAAATGATAGTCTTTCCCTCTAATCCAAATGCACTAACACCACTGGAGTAGTACCACTGCTAATGCTGTCTCCCATGAATTAAACTGGAAGACCAAATTTCTCAAGGAGAATAATGAATTTAAGAAATCAGATGGCTTGTGAAGTCAGGTGTTTTCATACAGCTGTTCACCTCATTACTGTTTGTCAGAAACACCTTCCTTCTGCTACACTGCATATTCTGTACACATATGGTATGCCTGTGATGTTTTATTTTTACATCTAATTCACCCACAAGTTGAACATTAATAGATGATGCTTTTGTAGCCAAGAGGCCACCATTCAACTCCTTTTGAAATGAGATAGCAGCTACTACACAGGTTTAGAACAATCATAAAAAAATTTAGTATAACCTAATTTACATACTTACTCAGGGTATTATGGAAGAAACTAGTGAGTGATGAATCCCAGTCTGACTGAAACCATGCCAGACCAGCAGGAGTGAGATAATCCTGCATCTTACGATAAAAGTCTAGCGTAGAGAAGCTTCGCTCCTTTAGTAATAAACTGTATTGGGATATGAAGATATATAATACATTAACAGTGTGTATATAATAACTTACACATTTTCTCCATAACAAGAGAAAGTAAGAACAATGAAATGATTTAAGTCAGAGTGCTAAGCTTACAGATTATCAACTCAAATTTTTGTATATATATAACGAAGACATGATACTTAAATTCTAAAAACAAATTATCCAAATTATCAGAAAATTGGGAGTTTATGCCATCAAATGTAAGGCATCAAAATATGTATACATTGGCCAGACTGCTAAAACAGTAACCGAGAGATGCTATTGGTACAGTCATTCAGTACACTGGGATGACCACAAAAATGCGATTGCTAAACACCGTCATGAAAACAATCACCCTGTAGACCTTAACAACCCAGTCACACTTTATCCTTCTTCTGTTTATGCTAACTGTAACATCACTGCATGTCTTAACTGCTAATACATTGAATTTTCATTTGTCTATAGACAACTTTAACGCACACCCTATTATCAACCAAATCATTATAAAAGAATTAATCAAGAAATGATAACGTACGAAAATGAACACATATCTTGTTACCACCAGCACCCCCACACACACACACACACACACACACACACACACACACACACACACACACACACACACACACACGCACACACACAGCAAAACTCTCCCAATACGTTGCCAAACACAGAGAATAACCCTCCCACTATGTTGCCACACACACACAGCTAAAAACCTTCTATGACGTTGTCATACACACAACATAGCTTTCTCAACATGTTCCCACATACACAGCATAACTCTTCCAACACGTTTCCAGAAACACAGCATAACTCTCCTAGTACATTGCCACACACAGATCACAACTATCCCACCACGTTACCACATACACAGCAAAGCTCTCCAACCACGTTGCTCCACACACAGCATAACTCTTGCACCACGTTTCCACAAACGCAGCATAACGCTCCCACAACGATTCGACAAACACATCATAAATATCCTACCACTTTACCACACACACAGCATAACTCTCCTAGCACATTGCCTTACATAGAGCATAACTCTCCACTACGTTGCCACACACACGGTTTAACTCCGCCATTACGTTGCCACACACACAACCACAACAGAGCTCTACCATCACGTTGCGACACACACTGCATACCTATTCAGCAACGTTGCTACTTACGCATTATAATTTCCGCAACATGCTACCACATATACATCATAAATCTCCTACCACGTTGCCACACACAATATATAACTCTCCCAGCACATTGCCATAACAGAGCATAGCTCTCCCAACACCTTGCCACGCACGAAGAATAACTCTTCCACCACGTTGCCAAACACAGGACATAACTCCCTCACCACTTTGCCAAACACACAGTATAATTCATTCACCAAGTTACCATACACATACGGCATAACTCCCCTACCACTTTGCTAAACACATATCATAACTCTTATACCAAGTTGCAACACACACACACACACACACACACACACACACACACACACACACACACACACACACACACTCACAGCATAAGTTTCCTACCAAGTTGCAAAACACAAAGTATATCTCTCCCTCCACGTTGCCACACACACAAAACCGCTCTCCCACTACATTGCCACACACACACAGCATATTCCACCACGTTTCCACACACACAGCATAACTCTTCTAGCACAGTGACATACATAACGCATAACTCTCCCCTTACGTTGCCACACACACACAACATAACCATTCCACCACATTGACGCACACACACACAGCATAACTTTCTTAACACTTTCTCACACACAGCATAACTCTTCCAACACGTTTCCACAAACACAGCATAACTCTCCCACAACGATTCTTCAAATACAGCATAAATATCCTACCACTTTGCCACACACACAGCATAACGCTTCTAGCATATTGCCATGAATAGAGCATAACTCCCCACTACGTTGCCAAACACACAGCATAACTCCCCCACTATGTTGCCATATACACACGCAGCCCAGCTCTACCAGCACGTTGCCACAAACAAAGCATAACTCTTCAACAACGTTGCCACATGCGCAGCATAACTTCCGCAACGCGCTGCCACAAACACAGCATAAATCTCCTACCACGTTGCCACACACATAGCATAACTCTCCCAGCACATTGCCATAACAGAGCAGAATTCTCCAAGTACGTTGTCACTTAAACAGCATAACTCTTCCACCACGTTTTGTTACACGCAGCATAACTATCCCACTCCGTTGCGACATATACAGCATAAATCTCGTACAAGTTTGCCACACACACAGCATAACTCTCCTAGCACATTGCCATACATAGCGCATAGCTCTCTCCCTATGTTGCCACACACACACACAGCATAACACTTCCGCCACGTTGCCACACACTCAGCATAACTCTTCCCCCATCCTTCCAGTCACAGAGCTTTAGTCTCCCATTACATTACGCACACAAAGAGCATAACTCTCAGATCACGTTTCCGCACACACAGCTTAATCTTCCCCAAAAGCTGTCAAACCCACAGCATAACTGTCTTCGACGTTGCCAAACACACAGTATAACTCTCTCACGATAATGCCACACACGAAGCATAAGTCTTCGTCCACGTTGCCAGACACTAAACGTAACTCTCCCACTACGTAGCCATACACAGAGCAAAAGTCTACTACCATGTTGTTACACACAAAATAACTCTACCACCACGTTGTCAGTCACACAGCATATATCTCCCACCACGTTGCCACACACAAACCAAAAGTCTTCTTCCACGATGCCACACACACAATTTACCTCTACCACTACGTTGCCACACGCACTGCTAAAATATCCCCCACGTTGCCACACAAAAAGCATGTCCCCAGCCACGGTGCCACACACACACAATATATAATTATACCACCACGTTAACACACACAAAGCAAAACTCTTTCACCAAGTAACCACACAGAGAGCATAACTATACTACAACGTTGCCAAAAACACACCATAAATCTCCAACCTCGTTGCCAAACACAGAGCATATCACTCCCACCACGTTAGCCCACACACAGAACAGCTCTCCTTCACGTTGCCACACACACAGCACAACTCTTCTACCACGTTTCCACATACGCATCCTAACTCTCCCACCACGTTGCGACAAACACAGCAAAAATCTCGTACAACTTTGACACACACACAGCATAACTCTCCAAGCACATTGCCTTATATAGCGCATAAGTCTCCTCCTACATTGCCACATATACACAGCATGACCCTTCCACCACGTTGCCAGACACACAGCATATCTTTCTCAACACTTTCACACACACAGCGTAACTTTCTCAACACTTTCCTACACACACAGCATAACTTTCTCAACACTTTCCTACAAACACAGCATAACTCTCCCCCTACGTTGCCACATACACAACATAACTCTTCCCCCATGTTCCCACACGCAGAGCATTAGTCACCCACTATGTTGAAAACACACAGAGCATAACTCTCCCATTATGATTCCGCACACATAGCATAACTCTCCCAGAACGCTGCTACACCCACAGCATATCTCTCCCACAACGTTGCCAAACACAAAGCATAACTCTCTTACGATATTACCACACACGCAGCATAAGTCTTCGACCATGTTGCCAAACAAAAAACGTAACTCTCCCTGTACGTAGCCATACACACAGCAAAAGTCTACTACCACGTTGCCACGCACACAGAATATCTCTACCAACACGTTGTCACTTACAGAGCAAATGCGTCCCACTACGTTGCATATACAGAGACCAAAAGTCTTGTTTCACGTTGCCACACATACAATATAACCACCAAGGTGCCACACGCAGACCTTAAATATCCCACCGCGTTGCCACACCAACAGCATAGGTCTTCAGCCACGGAGTCACACACACACACACACACACACACACAAAATGATTCTACCACCACGTTACCACACCCAAAGCATAATTCTTTCACCACGTAACTACACACATAGAATATCTATACTACAAGGTAGCCACAAACACAGCAAAAATCTCCTACCACGATGCCAAACATACAGCATGTCACTGCCACCACGTTCCCAAACACAGGTCATAACTCTCTCACCACTTTGCCAAAAACACAGCATAACTCCTCCACCTAGTTACCATACATATATGGCATAACTCTCCTACCACGTTGCTAAACACACACCATAACTCTCCTACCACGTTGCCACACACACACACACACACACACACACACACACACACACACACAGCATATGTATCCCACCACTTTGCCAAACACAGAGCATATCTCTCCCACCACATTACCACACACACAGAACAGCTCTCCCATCATGTTGCCACAAATGCAGCACAACTCTCCCACCATGAAGCAACAAACACAGCAAAAATCTCGTACAACTTTGCCTTGCACACAGCATAACTCTCCTAGCATATTGCTATATATAGCGCATAACTGTCCCCCTACGTTGCCAAACACACACAGCATAACCCTTCCACCACGTTGCCACGGACACAGCTAAACTTTCTCAACACGTTCCCACTCACACAGCATAACCCTTTCACCTTGTTGCCAAACACACAGACTAATTCTTCCACCATGTTTCCACATACGCATCATTACTCTGCCACCACGTTGCGATAAAGAGAGCATAAATATTTCACCAATTTGCCACACACAGAACATAACTCTCCTAGCACATTGCCACACACAGAGCATAACTCTCCCACCACGTTACCGCACACACAGCAGAGCTCTCCAACCACGGTGCCACACACACAGCATAACTCTTGCACCACGTTTCCACAAAGGCAGCATAGCTCTCCCACAACGATTTGATAAACACAACATAAATATCCTACCACATTGGCACACACACAGCATAACTCTCCTATCTCCTTGCCATACATAGAGCATAACTCTCCACTAATTTGCCACACACACAGCATAACTCCCCACCATGTTGCAACACACACATACAGAGCACAGCTCTACCTACACGTTGCCACACACATAGCATAACTCTTCAACTACGTTGCTACATACGCAGCATAACTCCCGCAACATGCTACCACAAGCACGTTATAAATCTCCTACCACGTTGCTGCACACATGACATAATTCTCCTAGCACATTGTCATAGCGGAGCATTACTCTCCCAATACCTTCCCACACACACAGCATAGCTTTTCTGGCAAGTTGCCAAACACAGGGCATGACTCTCTCACCACTTTGCTAAACCCACAGTATAACTCATCCACTAAGATACCATACACATACGGCATAACTCTCCTACCACGTTCCTAAAAACATATCATAACTCTCCTACCACGTTGCCCCCCACCCCCCACACACACACAGAACATAAGTTTCCTACCACGTTGCCAAACACAGACCATATCTCTTCCACCATGTTTCCACATTCGCAGCTTAACTCTACCCCACGTTGCGACAAAGACAGCATAAATCTCCTACCCATTTGCTCACACACAGCATAACTTTTTTAGTACGCTGCCACACACAGAGCATAACTCTCCCACTTTGTTACCACACACACAGCAGAGCTCTCCAACCATGTTGCCACACACAAAACATAATTCTTCCATCACGTTTCCAGAACCACAGCATAACTCTCCCACAACGATTCGACAAACACATCATGAATATCCTACAACTTTGCCACTCACATAGAATAAATCTCCTAGCATATTGCCATACATAGATCATAACTTTCCACTACGCTGACACAAACACAGCATATCTACCCCACCACGTTGCCACAAACACACAGAGTACAGATTCACCAGCACGTTGCCACACACATAGCATAAATCTTCAACAACGTTGCCACATACGCAGCATAACTCCGGCAACACGTTGCCACAAACACAGCATAAATCTCTTACCACGTTGCCACACACGTTGGCATAACAAAAATTGATTTTCCCAATGCGTTGCCACATACACAACATAACTCTTCCAACACGTTGCCAAACACAGGGCATAACTCTCTCACCACTTTGCCAAAAACACAGCATAACTTATCAACTAAGTTTCCTTACATATTCGGCATAACTCCCCTACCAAGTTGTCAAACACACATCATAACTCTCCCACCACGTTGTCACAAACACACAGCATAAGTTTCCTACGAAGTTGCCCAACACATATCTCTCCCACCACTTTAGCACACACACAGAACATCTCCCCTACCATGTTGCCACACACACAGCGTAACTCTTCTACCACGTTTCCAAACACGCATCCTAATTCTCCCAACACTTTGCAGTAAACACAGCATGATCCTTCCACCACATTGTCACACACACAGCATAACCTTCTCAGCACTTTCCCACACACACAGCATAACTCTTCCCCTACGTTGCCTCACACATATTATAACTATTCCACTATGTTCCCACACATAGAGCATTAGTTACCCACTAAGTTGCAAACACACACAACATAACTCTCTCATCACGATTCCGCATACACATCATAACTCTCCCACAACGCTGCGACACCCACAGCATAGCTTTCCTACGACGGTGCAATACACACACATCATATCTCTCCCACGACGTTGTCAAACACAAAGCATAACTCTCTTACGATATTGCCACACACGCAGTATAAGTTTTCGACCACGTTGCCAAACAAAAAACGTAACTCTCCCACTACGTAGCCATACACACAGCAAAAGGCTACTACCACGTTGTCATACGCACAAAATATCTCTACTCAAAGTTGTCACTTACAGAGTATATTCGTCCCACTACGATACATATACAGAGACCAAAAGTCTTTTTCCACGTTGCCACACATACAATATAACCACCACGTTGCCACACGCAGACCTAAAATATCACACCACGTTGCCACACAATCAGCATAAGTCTTCAGCCACGGTGCCATAAACACACAATATAATTCTGCAGCACGTTACCACTCTCAAAGCATTACTGTTTCACCACGTAACTACACACACAGCATATCTATGCAACAATGTTGCCATAAACACAGCATAAATATCCTACCAGGATGTCACACACACAGCATAACTCTTCCACCACGTTGCTAAACACAGGCCATATCTCTCTCATCACTTTGCAAAAACACAGCATAATTCTTCCACTTAGTTGCCATAAACATACGGCATAACTCTCCTATCACATTGCTAAACACACATGATAACTCTCCTACCACGTTGCCCCCCCCCCACACACAGCACATGTTTCCTACCACGTTGCCAGACACAGAGCATATCTCTCCCGCCACGTTACCACCCACACAGAACAGCTCTCCCACCACGTTGCCATACACACACACACACAGCATAACTCTTCCACCAAGTTTCTACAAACGCAGCACAACTCTCCCACCACGAAGCGACAAACACAGCAAAGATCTCGTACAACTTTGCCATACACAAAGCATAACTCTCCTAGCACATTGCCATATATAGCGTATAACTCTCCCCCTGCGTTGCCAAACACACATAGCATAACTCTCTTAATACATTGCCATATATAGCGCATAACTCTCCCCCTACGTTGCCTAAAAAAACACAGCATAACCCTTCCACTAAGTTGCCACACACACAGCATGACTTTCTCAACACGTTCCCACACACACACAGCAGAACTCTTTCACCACGTTGCCAAACACTCAGAATAACTTTTCCACCATGTTTTAGCTTACTCGGTATAACTCTGCTACCACGTTGCGACAAAGACAGCATAAATATTTTACCAGTCTGCCACGCAGAGCATAACTCAACTAACACATTGCCACACAAAGAGCATAACTCTCCCACCACGTTACGACACACACAGCAGAGCTCTCCAACCAAGTTGCCACACATACACAACAAAACTCTTCTACCATGTTTCAAAAAGGTTGCATAACTCTCCCACAACGATTCGACAAACACTGC
Source organism: Panulirus argus (assembly GCA_038088735.1). Taxonomy (NCBI): domain Eukaryota; kingdom Metazoa; phylum Arthropoda; class Malacostraca; order Decapoda; family Palinuridae; genus Panulirus; species Panulirus argus. The sequence goes on from JAYMFT010116762.1 coordinate 10,471, forward strand.
CACACACACATCATAACTCCCCCACCACTTTGCCACACTCACACACACACACACACACACACACACACACACACACACACACACACATACACACAGAGCACAGCTCTACCATATTGCCACACTCAGCATAATTTTTCAACCAAGTTGCCACATGCAAAGCATAACTCCCGCAGCACGCTGCCACAAACACATAGCATAACTCTCCCAGCACATGCTATAACAGAGCATAACCTATCCCAATAAGTTGCCACACACACAGCATAACTCTTCCACCACGTTGCCAAACACAGGGCATAACTCTCTCACCACTTTCCCAAACACACAGCATAATTCTTATAACAATTCCCCATACACATACGGCATAGCTCTCCTACCACGTTGCTAAACACACATCATAACTCTCCTACCATGTTGTCACACACACACACACACACACACACACACACACACACACAGCGTAAATTTCCTACCACGTTGCTAAAACAAGAGCATATCTCTCCCAACAACTTACACACACACAGAACAGCTCTCCCACCATGTTGGCCGAAAAGACCGCATAATTCTTCCACCACCTTTCCACACAAGCAGAATAATTTTCCCATCAGGTTGTGACAAAAACATAATAAATTTCGTACAACTTTTCTATACACACAGCATATTGCCATACATAGCGCATAACTCTCCCCCTATGTTGCCACACACACGGCATAACTTTCTCAACACGTTCCCACGTATACAGCATAGCTCTTCCCCTACGTTGCCACACACAGAGCATAGATATTCCTCCACGTTCCCACACACATTAGTCTCCCACTACGTTGCCCAAACACAAAGGAAAACTCTCCCGTCACATTTCCGCACAAGCACCATAACTCTCCCACCGCGCTGCCACACCCACATCAAAACTTTCTTACGACGTTGTTATACTATACACACAGCACAACTCTCCCACAGCGTTGCAAATTACACAGCATAACTCTCTTACAATATTGCCACACAAGGAGCATAAGTCTTCGACCACGTCGCCACACACACAAAATAGCTCTGCCACCACGTTGTCACTCACACACCACATGTCTCTCACCACGTTGCCACTTACAGACCAAACGTCTTCTTCCACGTTGCCGCACACACAGTATAACTCTACCACCACGTTGACACAATCAGAGGTAAGATATCCCACCACGTTGCCACACAAACAGTATAAGTCTTCAGCCATGGTGTCACACATACACAATATAATTCTACCAACACGTTACCACACACAAAGCATAACTCTGTCACCACGCATCCATACACAGAGCATAGGTATACTACAGCGTTGCCACAAACACAGCATAAATCTCCAACCATGGTGCCACATACGCAGCATAACTCTCCCACGACGTTGCCAAACACACTCAGCATACTTCTTTCAACACGTTGCCAAACACACAGCATAAGTCTCCTACTACGTTGCCACACACACGGCATAACTCTCCCAGCACATCGCCATACACAGAGCATAACTCTCCCAGTACGTTGCCACACACAAAGCATTTTAAGTCTTTCACCACGTTCCAAAACACAAAGAAAAACTCTTCCACCATGTTTCCACATATGCGGCATAACTCTGCCACCACGATGCGACAAACACAACATGAATATCCTACCAACTGCCACACACATAGCATAACTAGTACATCGCCACAAACAGAGCATAACTCTTCCACCACGTTATCACACAGAGCAGAGCTCTCAAACTACGTTGCCAAACACACAAACACACGGCAAAACTCTTGCACCACGTTTCCAAAAAGGCAGCATAACTCCCACACCGGTTCCACAAACACAGCATAAATATCCTACCACTTTGCCACACACACGCACAGCATAGCTCTCTTAGCATATTGCCATAAATAGTGCATAACTCCCCACTACGTCGCCAAACACACAGCATAACTCCCCCACCACGTTACCACACACACACACACACACAGCACAGCACTACTAACACGTTGCCACAAACAGAGCATAACTCTTCAACAACATTGCCACACGCTGCCACAAACAAAGCATAAATCTCCTACCACGTTACCACACATAAAAAACAGCTCTCCCAACAAATTGCCACAAACACAGCATAACGCTCGCCCTAAGTTGCCACACACACAGGATAACTCTTCCCAACGTTCCCAGAAAGAGAGTATTAGCTCTCCCACTACGTTGCTCACACGCAGAGCATAACTCTCCCACCACATTTTCGCACACAGAGCATAACTCTCCCACCACGATGCCACACCCACAGCATAACTCTCCTACGACGTTGCTATACACATGGCATCACTCTCCCATAACGTTGCTAAACACACAGCATAACACTCTTACGATATTGCTACACACATGGCATAACTGTCCCACCACGTTGCCAAAAAGTAATTTTAGTAACCTACCAAATTGCCACACACACATTATAACTCCCCCGCCACTTTCCCACACACACACACACACACACACACACACACACACACACACACACACACACACACAGAGCACAGCTCTGCCAGCATATTACCACACACTCAGCATAACTCTTCAATCAAGTTGCCACATGCGAAGCATAACTCCCGCAGCACGCTACTACAAACACAGCATAAATCTCCTACCACCTTATAACACACATAGCATAACTCTCCCAGCACATTGCCATAACACAGCAAAACCCATCCCAATACGTTGCCACACAAACAGCATAACTCTTCCACCACGTTGCCATTCTCCTAATATTCTGGATTTGTTTTTCACTTCTAGTCCATCTCGCTGTACTCACACAATCTCGCCCCCATTTGGTTCATCTGATCATGCTCTTGTAAATGTATCTATTCGAACTGCACCTCCTCCTCCAGCAGCCCTTTCTAAGCGT
>JAYMFT010116773.1:0-13371 GCA_038088735.1 Panulirus argus
AAAAAAAAAAAAAAAAAATATATATATATATATATATATATATATATATATATATATATATATATATATATAAACAATTGCCTTTCCTGCCGTGGCGATGTAGCAAAAGGAAGACAAACGAACTTTGGCCTTACTCGCACTCTTGCAGTTTATACCCATGTGTAATGTTCGCTATCCACAACCAAGCCGCTTCATCTGCCCTGGTCCAACCCATTGATTACATTCCCCCCCCCCCCCTTACCACCACCAAGTATATCACAACGATTAAATTATTTTTTTTTCTGATGAACAACTCTCCCCTTCCTTAGTGTTTAGGCTCCCGTAACCCCCCCCCCAAAAAAAAAAAGAAGCGTTTTGCACCCTATCTTTCCATCTCTTTGTCGGTCTCCCCCATATTACTTTCACTAATATTCTCTAAGTCTTTCATCACTCATCTCCAAGTGGCTGAAGTACTTTAACACACATTGGTCTACCCTCTCAGTCAGAAACTGAGCTTACTATCACATCTTTCTGTGGCACTGTCATTCAGTACACGATCAGTCCGTCGTGCACCACATATCGTCTGTAGGCATTTCATTTCCAGTTCATCTACACCTCTTCCTTTTATTTTGTTTATGCGCATACTTACACATATAGCCCACAGGTGGGCAGGAGACATTATATCCTTCGAGGTTGGTTGATAAAAGTAATTCGTTGGTAGTTTTGGAGCGGCAGTATGGGTTGATTGTCAACTGTAAATACCCACCTATTACTTTACTGTATACTCTTAGGTTGAAGCTTTAAATGGTACAGTAGTGTAAGCACATAGCAAATCAGGTTCCTGTACTGCGGTAAGACTAGAGTACCATTATGTTGCGAGTCTGACCTGTTGCGTCACTGACTTGCTCTACTTTACTCTGACCTATTGTGTCGCCGTTGCTCGGGTCAGAAGGTTCACACCTGATCATGGCGGAGCCTCGTCTGTTGTTGAGTTGTGCTCCCACTGCATGATGATTTGTTGGTTTATTTGCCCACTACACCATTTTCTTTATAGTATTAGCCTGCGATGATTTTTTTTTTTCCGGTGTCTACTTGTTTTGCGACTTTTTTTTTTTTTTTTTTTTTTTTTTTTTTTTTTTTTTTTTTTACGAATTCCCGACTTTTGACATTTCACGCTTTGTTTCCTTCAGCTTTACTTGTACCTCCATTCCTTATTTTCGAATTTCTGTCCCAGTTCCTGTCTCAGACATTAATATCTTTATTTCCCATTTTATGATTTTGTTCCTCGCTCCGCTGCGTCGCTCGTCCAACTTTAACCCTACGTGGTCCGAATACAGATCAGAAAACACCCTTTACTCCTTCCCTTCACATCCTCTTTTGTTATCTCCCTAGTATCTTCACTTATCTCTTGCCCCTGTACACATGGCAGACAGTTTACTGGCTGGGAGAGCACACTGAGCCGGTCTGCCACTGCCTAGGCTGTTATTACTTCAGACCTGCACTTTCCCTCCTCTGGATCATGTTGGCGAAAGTGTTTCTGGTGATGGTAGTGCGCGCCGCAGCAGTTGTCAGTGACCCTAGGCAGTTATGTGTGCATGTATGCGTGTGAAGTAGTGTATAGAGGGGTTAAAGACCCGGTGACAGTAATGCCACCTTAATTCTCACCTCTTGCACACGTACTGTCTATATGCATACCTCCACGACATGCAATGTCTCCAGCGCCTCATTTCTTCACCGCATTTATACCCTCTATACTTAACTAACCTGTCACTCAGGGCATCCGTACTCCACATCACGACAACAGTTCCTTTCATACAGCCATCTCTACATCCAATCCGTTCTTATACAGCGAATTAGATTTTACATCTTGTTAACTTGTTCTGTGAGCGCGATCGGATATGTGTTGAGTTAGCACTGTTGTGTAACTGAGAGAGAGTAGAGAGAGTATACATACTTGTGACTTTAACCGGTAACCTTGTGTCTGTACATGGGTTATTTAAACATTCTGTACTTTCAGCATTGTATACACAGCTTTGGAAGTACATATAATCGCAAAATATTGAGATTCTTCGAAGTTCACCATATTATGCATGGCCATGTAATATCGTAACAGTAAAAGGATTCGCTTCGCCTTAAACTCACAGCTCTACTGAGGTTTCGAAATGTCTACCACGAAGTAGTCCAAGCATGCTCTCCTTGCATGTATATGTTGTAAGCAGCTATACCAGCAGAGTTGTTCCATGTGTCTTCACACCTCGTAGTTAGATACAGTGCGATTTATAGCAGCTAACGGGAATGAAGCTTCCTAGTGTGTGCGGGTCCATTTTAAGTTTAGTAGTTGAGGTACCTCGTGAGTATATGTGAGGGTGGAGGCAGGAACGATGGTGAACGGGAAGTTGACAGCCCGCGGGGGAGTTTGAGGTTAGGGAAATGCCGTTGGCCGTGTTCTATAAAGGTTTGGTATCGTTTATAGTAATATTTTTTTCAAGTGCTCAGAGTTAGTACTATGGTGTATATATATAATTTAACAGTTCAAATACTCTTCAGTACAGACATTGGTGTATTATCTAGCTTCCATGAATTGTATTGAGGACGTAGAATAGATCGAATAAGAGTGTTTGGTAACTGCGAGTGTAACCTGTGGAAAATTCTCAGAGCACATAGTTCAGTCAGGCTTAACTACTGTCGTTCGTGACCAAGGACATTATGCTGGAGTGTTTTGTGTATGGACGTCATAACAGGAATTATGAGGATTTTGACGTAATTTTTCGGACGACAGTGGGCCAGCATTGAGTAGGCTGAATCATTGTGCCTGTTGACTTCATTTACGTGTGAATATTTATGATGCTGAATGTTGCACACTGTTGGTGGATCTTGACGTATCTTCTTGCCTTTTACTTTAACACATCATTCTAAGTTTTCATAATTTTATTTTCTTCTTCCATTTTCCTCTGCCCAGAATGAAGGTCTGGCTGCAAGTGTTGAGAGGTTCATCCAGATTATAATGATCTAGACGCAACGCCGTCGTCATGGATAGGATGCGAGCCTGGATTAGTTTACATCATGTGATGAATTTTCCGTCATATTCAAGATTGCGATTATATATTGTATTAGTACAAACCGATATCTTCATTAGATAAAGATATTATCAATAGTATATTATTTAGCTTTTACAAGTTGAGTCTTTAGCCTATAAAAGTTGAAGGGGTTTAACCTCGACTCAAAGGTAAGACCCTTGAGCATCCGAGTTCAAGCCATTGTATATGTGGGAACGAACCTTAAGCACAATGGTACAAACGCTTGAGTGTGACTGTACCCCTAAAAGCCAGGTCAGAGGCCACACTAACATATCCAATGATAATCGCGTTGGCATGCCCAAGGGTCGCGCCGTCATGCTTAATAGGCCAGTGCCATGAAAGATTTTTTTTCCGAAGTACAACCTCAAAGAACTGTAGTTGGGCTGAAAGTCGACAAGATCAATATCGATGCCGACGAGACTCTCGCGTGAAGTGGCAACCGCTGTAATGTCACATGATGCATATTTCAGTGGAGGTAGTGATGTAGTCAGGGTATAGAATGTCCACAAACTCATCGATTTATAATTGTTAGGTCTTGTGGGGGTTAGGAGTTGCTGGTGGGGGAAAAACGTTGTTGTGGGCAAGTGAGACTATATTGTTCATATACTGTTGACGCAGCCTCGCCGTAATTATGGTGGGAGGGGCGATAAGTTAAAACTTGAAAAAATAAATAAATAAAGTCACCTTCAGGAATTTCTTTATATTTTCTTTCATCAGTAGACTGTTATCTTTTCTCCAGTAGATAGGATAGCTAAGTCATGGAGGTCAGTGGAATCACCCCTTTCGATGATAATATTAGTTTTTCACTTATACAGCCAAGATGCCCACTACTGCAAAGGTTGTTAAACATTAAGGTTTAACATTCTCATGGAGTACAATATCCTTTTGACACTCATGTTATTGGTTAAACTTATAATGTGATAGGTCGCTGTAAGCCAGTGTGACTAGTGTTATTTTTAGAGTGCGTCGGGTTGGAGGTGGCGGGACCGGCTGATACACAATCCATCCATCACTGAGTGTTGGTGCTGTTCAGTGATGTCCCCCATGGGGGCCGGTCAACCAACTCCACGCTCTGTAACCCAGAAGCTAGACAGGAGGCAGTGAACACAGGAGCAACGAGACGCATGTTCGTTATAGAAGTTAGAATTTGGTGTAGTCATTGTTTCAGGTGTATATTGAACATGATCATCCACAACTTCCAGAAATAATACAAGAAAATTCAGAGCCTTAGACTAAATCTGCCTGAGTGTTGTCGGGAACCTTTAAGTTAAAAATGTTACTATGTCATGTATTTTTTGTCTTATCAAAAAATTTTAGTTTTAACTAAATTTGACTATATAAAGACCCTTTGGTATGATGGTCTGGCCTTTAGAATATCTAACGTAGAGGAACGAGCCACCATACTCAAGGTTCGTATCATCGTGTTTGAGAAACTGAAACATCTGGAAATCTTAAACCAGCATGCTTCACTTAAAACCATCCGGTCTGTTCACCAGCTCACGGCAGGAGAGACTAGGATACTGATAGCAGCCAACATCCGTACCTACTTATATCAACCATCCTGACTGGTTATATCTCACCCCACACATCCTAATGTATCCACCTGGCACATGAGGTCACTGGAGTATCCAGCTGTCCATACCCTGATTCTCCAGTGGGGTCATTCACTGGTGTGACTAATATCAACGAAGGTTGGAGCAGGAATAGGAGATGACGAGGTAGGACGCCCAAGGATGGGGGAGGAGATGGTGTAAGGAGCAGGTGAAGGACCAGGAATGATGTGAGTGTGAATTTATCATGAAAGTACGAGTGGGGAAGGGTAGATCTGTGAACAGGAAGTTTGTGTGGAAGGTGGTGTGAAGGTTATGTGGAGCAGGCGGCTCCCGCTACTTCATGGCCTCTGTGCAAGGACAAGGAGACTGTGAGAGCACAGCGGTCGGAGTCAACCCCCGTTAGGCATGATAGTACCGCCACTGGGCGCTACGACTTTTGACATGACCCTTCAAAGGTCCTCCCATCATACCCAAGCGTCGTGCCGTTAAGATCATAATAGGTATGAAAGATGTATCGGCACTTTATTTTGAAATTTATTACCTTGTTTGGTTCTCTACCTTCTCATGTCTTTCCCAATAGCTCTGACCTAGTTCATTTCAAATGATAGGTCTTTCATTTTCAAAAATTCTTAAATACTTTCCTTGTCTTTTTTCCCCCGTTTCTTAATTCTCTCCATATTTCAGTTAAGAACCTGATTTGATGTGGACTTATCCTTGACTGGAACCTTCACCATAAAAAACAACTATTGCTCTCATCTTTCTTAACAACAGGAGGCCTAGTGGTACACCCGGACGAGGTTATGTGCTGTCAGTGGCACCGCCTATCTTATAACATTATCTCGTTCACAACGCAGGTTAAATGACCGTAGAACTGGTAAATTGTTAGTCGCACTACGTTGACTTTTAACTATACTTCCCCATGACCAGCTACCAACCACCGACCATTACCTGATGGTAGTGGATGGTTAGAGCAGCGTCAAGCGGGTGGCCTCCAGTGGTAGAGAACACTTCGTATATTCATATGAATATATGAAGTGTTAAGACGGGAGTGCGTGTGTGCGTCTGCTGGGTGATGAAGAGACGTTGAAAAGGTGGGTGGTAGGAAGGTAACAGATTAAGTTGGTGCGATATGAGACAGGAAACTTGAGGGTATAGAGTTTATTAGAGGACAGGAGTACGTAAGATGTGTGTGGTTAGGGGTCTGGGGCCTGCGTCATGTCACTTGGGGTAGGGTGTGATCCAAGAATTACACTTATCGCTCCGGCCTCTGATAACAGCTAATGTAGCACTTCACTCTCTCTCTCTCTCTCTCTCTCTCTCTCTCTCTCTCTCTCTCTCTCTCTCTCTCTCTCTCTTTCTCATTATTTTGTGCGGGCTTATTAGGAAAGATTGTACACGCTCATGGAATAGAAAACAATAGATATTTAACACGGCTTTCTCTGATTGGTTGTTGTGTTAATGTCTTCCCTTATTTCACGCTCAGTGCTCATACAATACATCCTATATTGTCATAATTATTGTTCACTACAAGCGTGAAATAATCGACGTTATTAATGATACTGGAATGTTTTCACAGACAGGTTTAAGTCGTGCCACAAACAGTAAAGTATTCCAAAACTTTTCGGATTATTCAGAGTATACGAGACATCCCCTCGTATCTGCAATGATCATATGCCTTGCGACCTCGTACACTATGAACTGTCACTCTGTACTCTTATTCGTAGACTAAGATTTAAGTTTACCGCTAATATATTTTTAGTATTGCATGGTCAACGTTCTTGAAGACGGAGAGGATGAGTGGAGGTAGAGTCAGTAGTGGGTGGGGCTTGCCGAAAGGCCTCCAAACTCTCGCTGTTGTTGACACCAACAGAACCTCAAAGACACAGTGTTGCAGCTCCTTCTATTAGGAGTCAGTGACATGTTCGATCCCTCCTAGTGACTCATTATATTGAAGACTCCAGGTTCGAACAAAAGCTTTGATTGGGGATGGTAAGAAAAAATGAAAGAAAGGTATGTAAAGAGCTATCTAGGAAGTTAAAGATATACATTTTTTCTTGTTCTGAACTTTACGCAATCAGGTAAACACTACCACAGAGTGAATGGACTGACCTGAAAAATGATTTACAACTACTTCCTGTGTAGAAATCAGGTCTTTACCGTTGTGATGGTTTCTGGCAGAAGCTGATTAATTTCATGCCGAAGTTGAGGTTATGGTGTTTAAGATATTTATCTTAGTGGTTAGGGAAAACTGTGTTGGTGTCAAGTTGCATGTACGATGAAACAATATTTTAATATGGGTCTGTGTAGTTGATATATGCGTTGTTCTTAGAGTGCCTCTGTATTGTAACAAATGTATTCATTACCTCAGACTTAAGTTTTGCTAATGCTAGACGTGAACAATTTCAAGAACTCGACTGCATTGGCACAGCCACCACAGAGTCGGGTAGGTAGCAGCGTCTGGTAACAATGCTTTTGACGGCTATCGGAAATTTTTACAATTTTCCTCCAATGTTTCTTAATTTGCGGGCAGTCCAAAAGTATTATGCCGAGGTGAAAGTTTGAAAAAGCCTTAATCATATGAGCTGTAGCCTGTGATTGCTTACGATGGTTTTGTTATCGATAACCGTTTTTTTACGCGTGTTGGTGGAGGGTTGGGTTGGTGGTGGTACATCGGGATGCTTCTTGTTCCTATGGCATCAGCGTTCGCCATTGCCCTTCACCCTTACTCCCTTAATGATCATGTCATCTTTATAGCCTTCCCTCGACCATATATATATATATATATATATATATATATATATATATATATATATATATATATATATATATATATGTGTGTTTGTGTTTGTGTATAAAATGCCGACGAATGTGGAGTAGATAGCACCCACCGTTGCTTCTGTTTCGCAGTACCTTTTGCTGGATCCAGACATCTACCGATCAGGGATGTACAACAACCTGTGGTTTCGAGAGGGACAGCGGCTACGGCGCAGCAAGCTAGCAATGTCCCGTTTCTAAGATACCTTCTTTTAGATCCAGACCGCTGTCTTTTTTCCCCTTGCCTCAAACGCACGTGGGTTGCTGCCATCTAATACCAATTCCACACCTACTTTTCTTCATACGCAGCACTTTCAACACATAACTCACACACATCCCTATTTCTTTTATTTGCAAACTATAAGTCATGTTAGTACAATCATCCCAGAACTCCATGGCGCCGATTCGGAGCAACGCTACCGGTTTAGAGGTGTTGGGCGGATCCCAGTGACCACTTAGACCGCCATCATGCGACCGGGATCCACCCTACTTCCATTACCACAGCTCCTGCACCTGACTCTTTTTCCATCTGTTTCTGCAACATTCGCCGTCTTAATTCTAATTTTCCCTCTTTCGAACACTATATGTTTGCCTCCTCTCCTGATCTCTTACTTTTCTTCGAAATCCAGATGTTCAAGATGGTTCTCCTCTGCATTACCAGATCTCCGGATAAAATCTCTATCATCGTTTCCACTCCAAGGGTGAAGTTTGTGTTTACTGTAGTAAAAAAGCACCTATTGCTTGCCTCGTGTTTCTTGATTCCCTTAACTCTGATGTCATCTGCATCAAAATATCGTTACCTTCTATTACTCTGCTTTTGTCTTTCGTTTATCCCCTCTCCCCAATTCCTTCAACAATGTACAGTTCGTCGACTATTTACCTTCTTGTCACGAAACTCTGCTCTCTTCTCCTCTCCACGCTGAGATCCTCTGTGCAGTTGGTTTCAATGTACACCACAAGGATTAGTTAGGCTCTTACCGGGAAGATCCTGGTGGAGTTGACGCCTTTTCTTTTTTTCTCCTTGACGATCTGGAATACTTGATTAAACACCCTACTCGAGTTCCTGACCGTCACGACCACTGTTCTAAGACATATGATCTTTTATTTACCTCTGAAACCTGCCACTGCAAGTACTTTATTTTTGCGTCTTACGATCCTCTGACCACGCTCCTCTCCCTGTTGCTTCTACTTGGGCGCGCCATTCTCTATCCACCCTTTCAAAAAGCCACTTTCCTTGGGACGGATACTGTTTCTCCGCTTGGGATACCTCGTGTTGTGCTGAACGCATAGCAGAGGTTATCTTGGCTGATATGGAGGCTTACATCCTATCATCTTCTAAAACTTTTTCTCCGCAATCATGATTTAATCACTCCTGCTGTGATGCCTGTCGCATCAGGGACGGTGTGTACCAAACTATAAATTCTACCCTTCCAGCTCGGAATCATTGCAAAACTCCTCTTTGCAAAACCAAGCTCACTCTCATGAAAGTAAAGGGTGCTTACCTGACTTCTTCCTCGACAAATCTTTTTGGTCCCTAGCAAAAAGCATCTTCAACAACTACTGTAATTTAACTCCTCCTCCTATATTCCGACCTGATCAATCTAGTGCTAACTCTCCAACTGATAAAGCTACTCTTTTTGGATCCTTCTTTTCCTCTAGACCATCTCTCGATTCTTAGATTCTAATCCTTCGCCCTCACCTCCTTACTCTAAACTTATGCCATCTTTTATATTCACAACGCAGAAGGTCTTCCAGGCACTCTTCCAGCTCCAAGTGGACAAGACGCATGGCTTAGATGGCATACCTTCTCGTGTTCTAAGGGAATGTGTCTCTGAGCTAGCACCAATCCTTGCTTACCTATTTGGCCTTTATGTAATAACCCAGACATACCCATCCACTTGGAAGCACGCATTAGTGCAGCCCATCCTTAAGATTGAAATCGCTCTAGCCCCTCCAATTATCGCCCTATTGCTCTCACCCCTGCTTTCTCCAAAGTCTTTTCAACTCTCACTTTCTCAAACACTTAGAATCCCACTCCCTTCTTCAGATCACCAGTTCGGATCTCGCAGTACTTGGTCTACTGGTGATCTTCTCTCTTATGTGACACCTCGGTTTCTCTTCCTTTTAGGGATGTTGGTGAAACTTTTTGGTAGCCTTCTTCATCTCCAAAGCATTTGACAAGGTACGACATGAGTCTTTGTTTCTAAACTCCATTCCTTGGTTTCACTGCTTCTCTCTGTTTTCTAATGCATAGTTTGCCCTTAGGTAGTTCCATAACAATAGTCGTTGATGGAGTTGCTTTTCCCTTCTGTCCTGTCAATACTAGTTCCTCAGGGTTCTGTCCTATCACCTATTCTCTTTCTACTCCCAGTATACGATCTTTCTTCTACTTCTAACCCTTAAAATGGTCTTTTTTCCACTACTTTTAACCTTATTCACTTTTATGCTGGTGATTCCAATCTATATATACTTAGACTCACTTTTCCTCTTCTCCTCACTGTTATACTCGTTCTCTTTCTCTTACTGATCACATTTCTTCTGTCAGTTCGTACCTGTGCAGCATTTCGAATTGGGGAAGCAGTAATCTTGTGAAACTTAATATATATATATCTTTCCAAGAGTCATATGTTTCTCTTTGTTCAATTTCAGAACACCACAATTCAACCCAGTAATGATATAACATGTTGAGTATAACCAAATCCTCCATTCTGTCCTGGACACCCCACATAATCAGCATAAGAAATCTGCTTCCCAAAAGATGGGGGCATTGTATACTTGCCGTAATTAATTTTCTTGGGAGCAGCTGTTTCACATTTTGGGGGGATCATATTCGCCCAAGTATGGAATACTGCTCACATATACAGTGTGGTGCATCCTCCACCTCTCTATCAACTAGAGTGGAACCAAAAGCCTTCCGTCTCATTAATTCTCCTGGCATCTCGTTACTTCAACCTTCCTTTTCAGTACTTCGCAATGTTGCCGCTCTCTCTCTGCTTTATGGCCATTATTTTGGCCATTGTTCTCGTGAACTATTTGCATACGTACCCATCCACAAGGTACGGACCCGTGGCACGCGTTTTGCTGCTGTTTCCCACAGCATCTGTGTGATGACCTGTTACTCGAGGACTGGCTGTTATGATGACTCCTTCTTCTGTCGAACAGCTAAGCTGTGGAATTCTCTATCCTCTTTTATCCTTCTATCTTCATATAACATTTCTTCCCTAAAGAGTAAGGTCTGTCGGCACTTGAAGGGCCCTGATTAATATCCAAATTCACTTTCCTTCCCTATAATTTCTTTCTCTCTCCCGAGATGGCCTTGACTAGGGCATGTCATTTGCCCGCACCTTGTCGGGTCACTGCGGAAAGAATAAGAAAATCCGTCCTCGTAAACTGTAAATACAACGTTTCCTCGTGAGAAAGAATGTCTGCAAGAATAGCTTTTGTGTTAACAGTATATATCAAAGTGAATTGAAAACCATCGTATACAAATCATTTTTATGAGGCCCACAGAACTGGTACGGTACGTTATCTTTCCGTGCAGCAGCAATTTAATCTCTTTAACTTCCCAGAATTCCTGGAGAAGCGTTGATTAATGGTCTGTTTGCGCAGTTTGCCATTATACATCTAGTTCTTACATTGGTATGGTGACAAATTACCGTACATTTCTTATTCATACAAACTTTTTACAGGTTTAGAGACAAGAAGGTAAGGTGGTAAAAAAATGTAATTCAAATGCTCATTCCAGGAGACATACACAAGCAGACCTGAGACAAAGTTCATCGTAATACAGTAGACAACTACAATGGAACTGATTAGAACGTTATAGGCTTCAACTCATGGGACATAGGATGTCTCAGTCAGTACTGCATGTTAATTACTCTGGGTGCTGACCTTGATCTGCAGTAGGTATATTCCTAATTTGATTTTCATTTTATTGGATTAGAAATAATTCCTGGTTTCAGTTACCGTCTTCCGGATACAAAGCAAAACTGATTTTGCTTTTTTTCAGTATTGTTTTATTGTAAGGTTCATTTTATCTCTGCCAGACTGGAGACGTAAATTAATGATTTTCCATCTCTATGTTTGTTGAAATGTTGACGTACTTTTGTGTATGTATGTGTGTGTGTGTGTGTGTGTGTGCGCGAGCTGACTTGTTTATGTGTATATCTTTTTCACATTTCCACCCATATTTTACTTCATTCAAAGCACTTCACCCCGTAATAACAAACTCGCTGGGCATACGTATATCATCCATTCTACATGAAATTCTTATATAATGAACGCAGTAAAATCTGTTTCTAAAAGTCATTGATGTTGCACAGGCACCGCAGTTATTTCGCTTATAAGAAACTGTCTCATGTCCACCAGGTCATGTATAGATTCCTGCTCGCCGATCTCCACTGGAGTTTATTTCGTCTCCTGTTTTGACGGTGTAGAATCAGAAGTCTTCTATATTGCTAACGCTACTCTTACGGCCTGTCTTTAGCCGACTTCTCTTCCTTCCTCTCTCTCGTGATGTTGCTACCTTTCTCTGATGAGGTGTCTGAGTGTGTCCCAGACCCACAACAACCGACAGTTTGCTTCTTCCCGTAACTTCTGTTAGGAGACCAGCGATACGAAACTTAATGTCACGATACCTCCTTCTCTCCAGGCATAGGGATGCTGTAGAATTATCTCCCCTATTTCTGTCTCTCCGTCTCTCCATCTTCTTATAACCCTTTCACTTTCAATGTCCTAGTCTGCAAATACTTCAGGTGCTGAAGTTAATCCCAAACTATCTTTATTTTCTGAAACTCGCATTTCACTCTCTCAACGGACATGATTTCAGCGGGGGTGTGCTTTTGTCTGTGTCATGTCGAACACCATAATAAACCGATTGTTTGTGTGTGTGATCACTATTTCTGATTACTATTTGCGTGTTACGGGGAGAGAGTCTTACACTCTCGTTGCCCAGTCTCTTAACCTTGTATACATTTACCATGTCTTTACTCCTATATTTGCATGCACACACACACACACACACACACACACACACACACACACACACACACACACACACACACACACACACACACACACACATACACACACATACATATCCTGCCTAAAATTGAAATCGCTTGTACTTATGTATGTTGATGATATGGTTATATTTACTGATTGTGAGAAATAAGTAATCTTTGCTCTTAAAGCTATGGAAGAATATTTCAATGAGCGGAAACTGGACATCAATTGCAAAAAGACGAAAATAATTTTTTTTAGAAGGATTAAATGTCTATAAGATAGATATTACTTCAGATTTAGGGAAGAAAGGGTTGAAATTATGCACGAGTGTAAATATCTTAGGGGTAACAGAATATCATGATAGTAAATCTAAGAAAATATTAGCAGCACTTCCATCAAAAAGGATTGAGGGCAACTTGCAGTTTACTAGGAAAATATCATAAATTTGAGCTTCCAGTTTCCCTAAAATCATAACGTTTTGACTCATTAGTATTCACAATGATTACATATGGATCTGAGGTCATGGGATACAGGGTTAACAAAGAGTCAGAGATCTTTTTTCAAAATTTTTAAAGTATGTTCCTAATGTTCAGAGAAATACATATAATGCTAGGGTGTAAGGAGAGTTAGGTAGATATTCTATTGAGGTTCATATAAAGAGTAGAAT
Organism: Panulirus argus; assembly: GCA_038088735.1. Classification (NCBI taxonomy): domain Eukaryota; kingdom Metazoa; phylum Arthropoda; class Malacostraca; order Decapoda; family Palinuridae; genus Panulirus; species Panulirus argus. The sequence goes on from JAYMFT010116773.1 coordinate 13,095, forward strand.
GTTAAGTTATTTGATAAGTTTAATTACTGGTGAAAATAGTATATTGAGTCATGTAATGTAACAGTGTCTGCTGAGACTTCATAATATAAATCAGTTCCTGATCGTGACGCATTCACGGGCCGCCGAGGGTCGAGCGCATAGGTTCGAATCCTGCTTACGACAGTAGGTCCTCATTCAGCCCAGCTATTCATCCACCCCTCGGGGTTGGTCGATAAAACGGGTATCTGGCTCATGCTAGATTACACACACACACACACACACACACACACATATATAT
>JAYMFT010116784.1:0-13371 GCA_038088735.1 Panulirus argus
AGAGATGCATGTGTCATGAGAAAGGTGGGAGGTGGGCAGATTAGGAAGGGTAGTGAGTGGTGGGATGAAGAAGTAAATTTGTTCTTAAAAGAGAAAAAAAGAGTCGTAAGGATGATACTTACAAGGAAGAAATGCAAATGACTGGGAGATTTATAGGAGAAAGCGGCAAGAGGTCAAGAAGAAGGTACAAATGATGAACAAGAGGGCAAATGAGAGTTTGGGTGAGAGAGTATCGTTAAATTTAAAGGAGAATGAAAAGATGTTATGGAAGGAGGTAAATAACGTGCGGAAGACAAGAGAGCCAATGGGAACCTCGGTGAAGGGGGAAAGGGGGAAGTGATAACAGGTAGTGATGGAGTGAGGAGGAGTTGGCTTGATTACTTTGAAGGACTGTTGAATATGTTTGATGATAGAGTGGCAGACGTAGGGGGTATTGGTCGAGAGTGGTGTGCGAAGTGAGAGAGTCAGGGAGAGTGGTTTGGATGAGAGAGAGGAGGTGGTGAAAGCCTTGCCGAAGATGAAATCTGGCAAGAAGGTGGGATTGGATGGTACTGCAATAGAATTTATCAAGAAAAAGAGTGACTGTTGTTGAAAGGTTAGTAAGAATTTTCAGTGTATGTATGAGTCATGGTGAAGTGCTTGAGGATTGGTGGAATGCATGTATAGTGCCATTGTACAAAGACCAAGGGGATAAAGGTCAGTGTTCTAACTAAAGATGTGTAAGTTTGTTGATCATTCCTAGAAAAGTGTATGGAAGGGTATTGCTCGTGAGGGTGAAGGCATGTACAGAGTATCAGACTGGGGTGGAGCAGTGTGGTTTTAGAAGTGGCATAGGATGTGTGGGACAGGTGTTTGCTTTGAAGAATGTATGTGAGAAATACTTAGAAAATCAGATGGACTTGTATGTGGTATTTATGGATCTGGAGAAGACATATAATAAGGTTGATAGAGAGGCTTTGTGGATGGTTTTAAGATATATGGTGTTGGAGGTAAGTTGCTAGAAGCAGTTAGAAATTTTCATCAAAGTGATTGGTTCACAGTGAAAGTCGGTCTGCGGTAGGGCGTGTGATGTACCCATGTTTGTGTAATTTGTTTATGGATGGGGTGGTTAGGGAGGTAAATGCAAGAGTTTTGGAGAGAGGGACGAGTATGCATTCTGTTAGGGATGAGAGGGTCTGTGAGTAATTCGGTTGTTGTTCGTCGATAACACAGCATTGGTGGCTGATTCGAGTTGAAAAACTGCAAAGGTTGGTGACTGAGTTTGGAAAAGTGTGTGAAGGGAGAAACCTGAAAGTAAATATGAATAAGAGCAAGATTACTAGGTTCAGCATGGTTGAAGAACAAGTTAGTTAGGATGTAAGTTTAAAAGGAGAAAAATTGGAGGAAGTGAATTGTTTTAGATATCTGGGAGTGGTTTTGGCAGCGAATGGAACCATGGAAATGGAAGTGAGTCATAGGATAGGGGAGGTTCGATGGTTCTGGGAGCAATAAAGAATGTGTAGAAAGAGAGAACATTGTTTCAGAGAGCAAGTATGGGTATGTTTGAAGGAATACTAGTTCCAACAATATTATATGGTTGTGAGGCTTGGGCTATAGATAGAGTTGTACGGAGGAAGGTGCATGTATTGGAAATGATATGTTTGAGGAAAATATGTGGTGTGAGATGGTTTGATCGAGTAAGTAATGTAAGGGTAAGAGAGATGTGTGGTAATAAGAAGAGTGCGGTTGAGAGAGCAGACGAGAGTATGTTGAAATGGTTTGGACATATGGAGCGAATAAGTGAGGAAAGGCTGAGAAAGAGGATACTTGTGTCAGAGGTGGAGGGAACAGGGAGAACGGGGAAACCATATTGTAAATGGAAATATGGAGAGAAAAAGATTTTCAGTGACCAAGCCCTAAACATTCAGGGGGTGAAAAGTGTGCACGGGTAAGAGTGAACTGGAACGATGTGTTATACAGGGGTCGACGTGCAGTCAATGGAGTGAACCAGGGCATGTAAAACGTCTGGGGTAAACCATGGAAAGGTCTGTGGGGCCTGGATGTTGATGGGAAGCAGTGGTTTCGCTGTATTACATATGACAGCTCGTGTATGGATGTGAACGGGTGCGGTCTTTTCTTCATCGACTGTTCTTGCTGCGAACTTGCCAACGCGGGAAACGGCGATCAAGAAAGAAAGTCATTAACCTCTTAAAAGCTCGGACCGCAACCCACTGCAGAACGCCCACCCTCTGCCAACTCCGTACTGACACGCAGTGGACTTCCTTGTAAGATGTCGTGCGCGTTATATCGTGACCTTAAAGAAAACAGCTCGACGTTTACCTCACCTGTCGTAGGTACCAACAACAAACCCCTCGAGACGAAGCGCTTCCGTGTCGTACAGGATGGCGGTGCTTACGACACCGCACGACACGGGCAGTCCTGTTATTGACTTCGTAGCAAAGTATATGGCCAAATGACGGACGAGCGATCGTATTTCCTAAGGACGGGAGGACGGCAGTACTGAACACACAAGGGGGAGCTTGCGTGTTGTTTACTACCCAACTCCCGTCCGTCCAGAGAATCGTACATACATATATTTCCCGCACTACACACAACAGACTATTCCTGTCTCTGGTTAGACAACGGTGAGCTGATGGACGTCAACATAATACTATATAATACACTGAGGTGAACAGCTTTTCCTTTATCCTACTTTACCTGTATTCGGAACAGATTGTTCGGTAGGGAAATACCACTTCGAATTGAAATTGGAAATCTGCATTACAAAGCGTCGCTTTACATTTTTTTTTTAATGAAATGGCTGAGAGATAAATGATTATCGTATTAGTAATTTGCATGCTGAATCTCCATCTACTTTCATTACAACCAGAGATTTATCAATCTGATTATGAATTTGAAATTCAAATAGCAGTTGGAACAAAATGAAAATTAAAATTTGTAAGATTAAAAAAAATGTTTGGAAATTATGATGCACTTTTGTCATTAGAATTTCAATGTAAGATACGCACCCAAGCCTTAAGACTAGAATTAAATTTCTAAACTGTTGTTCGTAGTGATTAGCACCTCTGTTGTGTAATGAAAACAATTTTTTGGAATTATCTTAAGAATGAGGCACTGATCACGGGTTCCGAAACGACATCCAGGTCGGGCCTATTCAGAGAGAGAGAGAGAGAGAGAGAGATATTGTTCTTCAGGTGATGGCAGGTCTGTCACCAAAACGACACAAAAGACCACTGGGCTCAGGAAAGTATACGCTTAAGAGGTACACAGTCTATATGTAGAGGGAAAGAAGGAAGGAAACATCAAGCAGGCTAAGCCGGGACACGCTACCGTCCACATCTTACCTTCCGAGACGTGTGTGACCTGTCGGGTGGTGCGTGACACAGTCAGAGGAGGAGGAGGAGGAGGAGGGAGGCACACAAGTTGCCATCTCGCGAGAGCAGAAGCCGGAGTAATATCTGTAAAAGGAAAAAAGAGAAACAATCACAACGAAAAATAAATGTCAATGAAAATTTGGACCTAATTATAATTTCAACCCTTTGAGCAGGATTCCAGTCGTTAAGCATGATGGTGTGGCCTTTGTCTTGACCTTCAAGGGTCAGGTTAAAGGCCAGGGTCGTGCTCATGGGGGCGAAGAACGAAGAATTTGTACAGAAAAGCCAGTGGCTTAGAACGTGTCTTTACGATAAGAAATTAGGAATAAAAAGTATAAATAACTTCAAGGAGAAGTTTGGTTTTACACTTTGGTCTAACAGCAAAATAATCTGTTTTATATTTCTAGTTTTGTCATGGAATTAGCAACTGGGTGTAGAGTTAGAACACGACTCTTGAAGTCGAACCCGTCTACAACATAAGAACTGAGAGGAACCGCCGAAATTGTTAACGGAACAGCGTCAAGTTAGTGTTCGAATCGGTGACTATTGTATAACACTATCTTGATCGTGGGGTTACCGTCTGTCCTCTCTGGAGTTAAGGACCGGCTAGAAGCCTGAAGCTCGTTTTAAAACCAACTATATCCTCTGTTTACAGTTACCCGCAGCAGCAGCAGCAGCAGCAGCAGATATTGATACCCTGCCTCACTGTACACCACTGCAACGCTGCAACATGAACGTTTAACCTGCGCAAGGAATTTAATCACCAATAATGACACTAAATGATCGTAATAAAAAAAAAACTATGTATGAGTCCCTAATTTCATTCATCTAAAAATAGTCAGGAGAAACAAAAGTGTTGGACTTCTACCAGCGTGCTAAACCTGGACTTTAAAGTCTCAGATCACGTCATTAACACGAGAAATATCCCGGATGTTATGAAGGTGGTCGTTTGTGGTACAACGACCACGTTCCAGTACGGGGATGAGCTGTAGTGTTATCATAGTCTAATCGTTCCATTATAAGGGTAGGCAGTAGTTGACATGGTATGGTCGCTCCATCTCGTGAGCAAACAGTAGTATAGGCTATCATGATCAAGTCGTTCCGTGACACACAGTGTCCCACCCTTGACCTGGTGTTGGTGTATATTTACAGTGCAATTTCCCAGTTTCGAGCCAAGACGCGACCTGACTTCATAGAACTCCGAGAGTTTACACAAGTCTCGGTAACACGGCCTTAAGGCGTGTTGTTTCTGCTTTTCTAAATAACTTCAATCCTACAGTAAAACTGTACAGGTATTTTAAGTAAGTAATATATGAAACACAATATCTAGTAATCACAACACTTTATAAACTCATACACCTGAAGCAGCAATGACATGTAATTACATATGACACAGCGATCACATAACTAGGCTATAACAGACAACTGACATAATGATCACATTTATGCTAGACTAATAGGCTATAACTGACACATAGATCACAACATGTTGTAACTGAGACTGTCATGACACTGATGTCAATACAAATCATGGCCTGGTATTCATCACTTGCAGGTGACACGAGACTAAGTATGAATCGGATTTTTCTCAAATCTACCAGTGCGTCACTTACAGAGTATCTAGTATAATTATATTTTATTTACCTTATGCGAGAAATTATAAACCATAAACTTTTACAGTACACTAAACACGAATGTCGTAAAACAATGACAATATACATGACCCACGAATATTTACTGTTGCATTACAGTATGCGAGCCAAGACAACAACAACCGTTCTCTCATCAGGGCGGGTTGGCTAATGCAAAACTTCAAGACGAGAGCAAAACTGATATGACATCAACAGATCAGGATCCTAGTATGTGTTGGCTTCACATTCTAAAGCGAAGGAAATCGTCGTTAGAGATTCTGGATTTATTTCATACAGCTGAATATAAAGGAAATCACACAGACGTTTCTCTGCACCGCACGTATATATATATATATATATATATATATATATATATATATATATCTTACAAACGAAAATAATAAAGCTTTTATAATTTTCACAATTCTTTTTTTAATTGTTAATTTTACATACATTTATAGGGCTTTGAAAAATTACTCCAAATAAAGCAGACAAAGACAGCAACGAAAGGTCTGCTATCATGTTGATGTCAAGGCCAGCTTGCTGAAGGGAAGACTTGCTCCCTCACACTCTCGTTAAATGGACATGAAGCTCTTTAAAACATTGACACCTAAGAAGTTTTCCGTGGACGGAAGACTCTATAAGTGTGAAGGGAGAAAGAAAAATTGCTGCTATCATGTTTACGGCCGCTCTTATCATGTACGCATCTCTCCTGGGTAAGTTTTGCCGGATCTATGACTCATCTAAATATAGCAGGTGGCGTTGGTAAACACACCATCGGCACGTAAACAGAAAAAGGGAAAATAGCCCCACCCAACCTCGAGCAGGTTGCAAACGCGAGGGAATTTTCCATGATATCTCCGCCTGCAATACGTCTTACCGCTGCCTGGGCTGGAATAAATTATAGGCTGCGTCACCTGGAGCACGTCACAGACGGTGGGAGGCAACGCCTCACCACGGCCGTCTCCGCCAATGTCATGACATGCGTGCTGCCGCCCCTGATATGGCTCTCCTACTTTTACTGATGACTATCTCCTCGGCAATGCTGTCCTCGTTTCCCCCCCAAATGAACCCATCTTGGCAATTCAATTTGCTGCTATCAGTAACGGCGAATCATAGCTCTCTCGCTCCAGCACAGGAAATAATGTTTGGTACTTTCAAGGTGGGGTGGCCTACGGGTAGGTGCGGATGACATATTTCCTATGATCCTTACCTCCAGCCGCCATTACTTGAGTGAACTCTGTCAACAGTGAAAGGTAGCAAGACACTGTAAACATCATCTACGGATCGTTCCAGTAAAATTCAGAAACGAGAATAGTCACCAGGTCTTGCCCTAAAGTGAATTCCCGCATGTCATGAACAGGTCAAGTCATCAATCATAAACATTTCATGCAACACGAACCAAATTACGCGATAATTCTTCCTTAAATACAAGTTGTTTGCCTTGGTTTGGTTGAACGATATAAAGGCAAAACATTAAGGCCTCCGAAAAACTGTTTTTTCATAGATGAACGTAGAAGTAAAGAAAATAATGTAAAAAAAAAACTTTATTCACAACTCGTCCTTTGATTTTTTATATCTAGTCTTGATAGTAAAGACTCAGTATGTAAGGCTGGTTCTACACGGATGTAGCTAGAATAGAAAAAAGAGTAAACCATATCAATAATGAAGCCCGTTTTATATCCGGTTATACTCACGTTTATACGTAAACTTATACTTACTTAACTTGTTAATATCTGCTGAAAAGCAACCCTGCACAAATATTCTTTCGTTCTAAATGTCTTTTGTATTCACCTGTAGGAAATGAAGGCTAAAGATGCTTTATTTCTTACCCTAAAGCCAGTATATTGCACAACAGGTAGCCATTGTCGCTGGGTCGATTCAGCGTTTAATTCTCCATGAAAACTGTATAGAAAGTCCACTCAGCCGTGAAACGGCCGCCTTTGTTGACTGTTGTCGTCACCTGCACACCAGACGAGCTCTGACCTGACGTGAAAGGAGACGACTAAGGCTATACATCTTATCAGTACATCCGTAAAAACCATTCCTTATTCACTGATATCACACTGCCAACAGTTATCTTTTAATAAGATTCATAGAGAAACTCGCAAGTAGTTATAAATCTCTACGAACGCTTTTATATATATAAAAAAAAAAAATACAAGACTACGTCTGGCAGCTGTGCATGTTTATATCTGGAACCGCGGCAGAGTAAAAACGAAAGATAGGAAACTTCCTACTTTTTATCTTCTTATCTCACTAACCATCAACTTTAAACGTAGTTTCCAACCTTCTCAATAGGGTGCTCTCGGGTTTGTTTACTAGCTTGGACGACAGAAAATCACAAACTATACGCATTTAATTTTTCGGATGCGTCCGTTGTTTGCACCATGCTTGTCTGTTGTGTTTGTGGTCTATTGTCCTATTATGTCAACAGTTCCTTCTGGAGCTATGAAAATAGTAAGATTTGTGACTATGGCTTTGAAGAAATTATTCCCAAGAATTTTCTTTCCAGATACGATTTCCGTGTACACTGTAAATGTAACTACTTTGTTATTATGATCATTAACACGACAGATAACCAATGATGGAAGAGCCACGACCTCCAAACAAATAATAATAATAATAATAATAATAATAATAATAATAATAATAATAATAATAATAAGAAAAGCCTCGGCAAACGCCTGGAACATAACATGAAGCAAGAGACACGGTGCCTATTGTCGTGATACAGGACAATACAAAGAAAATAAATGAGTTCATCAATTTGCAAAATCATATTTGCCCATTACATTTCTATTATACCTTATTGTCTTTCCCACCTAAGTGGGGTAGCATCAGGAACAGAGGCACAATGGCCTCAATGCACGCATCCATTCTCTAGCTGTCACGTATAATGTACTGAAACTGCTTTATTTGCCCCTGGCCCATTCTCCTGACAGCATACCGTTCCCTGTATACTACATCAATCCATTTCATTCTATCCAAGCATAATTCTTCCCCCAAAAAACAAATAAACAAAAACAAACAAACTCAGGCCCGGTTCCCCAAAGCTACTTTTATTCCATCCTTCCAGCACTTCCTTTACTTCCCACACTTCTGTCTTATTTATCCTCTTGATGTTTCCTTACTCATCCTATCCATATGACCGAACCGCTTAAGCACATCGTGACTGGTCCTGACAATTAGCCTGCACGTAAAGCTACGCCACCTTCTGACACTCATTCCTCACATGACCAGGCTCTGCTTCTCCAACAAATCCACCCCTCTTCCTTTCCTCAACATTCAACTTTCTAAGACTCATACATACATTCAATACTGTCAGGACTAATATCCCTCCAAATATTCCCATCCTTGTCCTATAAACACTAACTTCTGCCCCCATGCGCTCCTTTGGGCACGTAGGACCTTAGTTCCCTCTTCCACTTCGGCCCTCATGGTTCCATCGGCTGTCATGTACATTACCAGGTATCTACAACACTTTACTTCCTCCAGGTGCTCTCCCATTTAATCATGCACACAAACAATTACTGTCTCACACCTCTTCTGCAATTCAATTTTCTCCTTTCACTTATCCTTCAAAACTTTGACACTAACTCCCGGGATTTCTCATTGGAGTCCGCCACCAGAGCCGTGTCATCTGCACACAGCAAATGATTCACATCCTTATCTGCCAAACCCCATAAGCTCTAAGCATAATGTACACCTGCTTCTAACCCCAAGACTCTTGCAGCTACTCCTCCCCCACTACCCATCCATGGAAGGATCAAATAGCCATGATGACATCACGTATCCTTGATGAAGACCCACCTTCACCAGGTATCACTCATCTTACTCCCCTCCTACTGGCTCTCATACTTTATGATTCCGATAAAATCTCCTCACTGCATCTAGCGTTTATCCTTCCACACAATAGTGCATTCTACAAGGCAACTCTTTTAACCCTACTGTACGCTTTTTACACACAGATGCGACAAACAAATCCCTCTCTTTCTTCACGTTTATCTCGCACAAACTCTTCAAAGCAAACACCTGGTCCACACGTCCTCTACCACTCCTAAATCCGCACTGCTCTTCCTCATCTAATGCTCTGTGCATGCCACCAACCTCTCAGTCACGTATTACCTAAGCAAACTAATACGTCTGTAGTTTCAACATTCATTTCTGATCCTCTTGCCCTTGTACAAGGCACTATATATGCATTCTGCCTGTCCTCATGCACTTATCTTGGGGTTATACAAATGTCCAACAGCCTGACTAGCCAGTCAAATAGCATTGTCCCTGATGTCTTACGAAACTCACCTGCAATCCCATCCACTCCTTCCGCTTTGATCCATTTCCTCTCACGCAAGACGTTCACGACATCCTCTCTCTTCACGATAAAATTCGCCCAGAATATCTCTCCATACCATCTTGTCCCAAACACACCCACACACCTACACATATATACACACACACACACACACACACGTACACACACACACACACATATATATATATATATATATATATATATATATATATATATATATGTGTATATATTTATTTATTTATTTATTTATTTATTTACATGTATAGTATATAAGCCAGGAGTGGCTTATCGTAGACAGCCGTTCTTAGGAAAACTGTCCTCCCTGACCAACCCAGCTTTCCTTCACGCAATGGCCGCCCACAGCTGGTCACCATGCCAGGTCCTTACCTAACGTCACCAAGCTATGTCGCTCTACGGGGTCAGCACGCCCACTTTATAAGGTCACCAAGCTAGGTCACTTTACGAGGTCACCAGTCTTGGTCACCAAGCGAAGTCACTGTACAAAGTCACCTAGCTAGGCTAGTGTACAAGGTCATCACACTAGGCTACTCTACAAGGTCACCTAGCTAGTTCATTCTACATAGGTCACCAAGTAAGGTCACTGCATAAGGTCAACGAAAAGCGCCATTATCCAAGACTACTGTGCAAAATCTCTGAAAAAGGTTAAAGGTCACTAAATAAGGTCATTTTAAGGAGATGACGATGCAAGATCATCTTTCACGGTAATCAAGCAAGCTGAATCCACTGCTTTACTACCTCCTTCAACTCATTTAGTAAAATGTGAATTCCCAAATAAGACGCAGGACGGTACGACCCCTGATCACGAGGACCTTGGCCTACGACGCGGGTCGTGCTCGCAAGTCGTACCGTCGCCGTGCTGGTGAGGTAAATATTCGTGTAATTACGGATTGAACCGTGTCAGTGTCGGAATATATGTCACGAACAGGTAGGTAGGTAGTCACGTTTCAGGGCGGCAAAAGTGCTGCCTTGTTGACCGTAATTAGCCTATAACTAATTACCGATAAAAATGGGACTGTGTAAAGAATCGGTGTAATCACGTCTTCCGTCGACTTCATCAGAATGCCCTTCGTGACTATTCCAACCAAAAACAAACAACAGCCTAACCAGACACGTTTGATATCGTTTGTGAAATGACAGATCTAAAAGAAAAGAGACCCTTTATCTAGAATTGGTTAGAAACGATGAGGTACCATGGAATATGTGATAAAGCTTATATAAAGCTTGTACTGATATTTTTAAATTATTCTCCGTTTTTCAGTAAACTGTATTTTGTCAAGTAGACCCGTGACGTCACAGAGTGACGTGCCTGACAGCCTAGGTTGCCACATTATGTGGGAGGTGGTGTGTGGGAGGGGGAAAGGCTCCCCCTCCACCTATTCATAGCCCCACCCCCTACTCTCGAGCCATGATCCGCCTCACGCCAAAGTCCAAGAAGTACTTAGCAACACTGTCTCCCATTACCGTTAAGTTTGCATGTAGTGATTATGTTATGCTAGGTTAGCTTAAGGTAGGCTAGAGTTAAGTTAGAAAAGTTAGGTATGGCTATGTTAAGTTAGGTTAGGTTAAGGTGTTTCAGGTTACGTTAACTGAGGCTACGTTGTTCAAGATCAAGCTAGGTTGAAAGATTGTTAGGCTTCGTTAGGTTAGCTTAGGTTATGATAGCTTAGGTTCTTCCCACGTAGACAACCCTATCACATGAAGTTCAGCGTGATACGCAGCCGAGTTTTTTCATCCATTCCCTCCACAAGTCATTTCAATCAGTAAATTGCACTCGGCAAAAAATTTTATGGAGAAAAATTAGAGGGTTCAGGTGGCCGGTGTGGGTACTAGGACCTCAGAAGAGTCATGAATATCAGACAAAGTCGTGCTCTGGTATACTGTAAATCCTGATAAGACAAGATAATACAGTATAAATTCATCCGTATTATTAATCAGCGCGATTTTAGCCTGTAAGCATACAAGATATATGGAGCTCAGTGGCGTTAAGCTAATACGTTCAAGTCATGCTTTTTGAAGAATATGATACAGCATACAGCAGTTGTATTCTGGGAGGGGGGTAGAGTAGATGATGCACGTCGAGCTATAATAAATAGGCTGTCTGTTTGATAACGTCTAGTCAACGATATAGGTTGTCTGTTTGATAAAGCCTAGTCGGAAATGTAGAGCCTAGTCGGTGTAATACCTTACTGCAGCCGATCTTTTGGACTTATTTATTCGGTCTGTATCGTCAACTGAAAATCCATACTTCATGTATAACTTCGTCAGACAATGATATATATGCTTCGGTGTTGTACAGACAGTAATTTCTGTGTCTTCAAGGAATAATGATTCTGTGCGAAAGAGCTATTACGAAAATGTCATCACAGAGGCTCTGAATCATGATCCATCGACCAACGTCGTTAGACGGTAATGCAGTAATCACTCTTCCCTTTGCTTCAACTTCATGTAGTAACCTGTGGGTGTTTGTATATGTTTTGCGTCATGCCGGAGGGGAACGTGTACTGAGGCGTTTACGAGTGTGTGTGCTCAGATGAACCAACTGGGGGGCGATATGGTGTAGCTATGGTATAAAAGACAAGAACAAAAGCACACAAGACAATGTTGTGTTGTATTGTTAATAATTTACTCGTGATTCTTAAGAACAGGAAAACATAAAACGATGGCTTCAATCGCCCCCTTTTCATAGCCTCTGTGTGGAGAGACATCAACCACTTCCTGTGGTGCATATTAAGATCTAAGAAGAGGACTTCAGATTTATGATGTCAGGGCCTTGTGGCACGAAGTATGACATATAACAGGTTGAGCTGAGATCAGTAACTGAGACATAAAAAAGTGTGAGTGGGATGGCAAATCGTAAGCCAGATAATGTCATAGTTTGGAGATTCAAGGTTTACAAGCATGCAACGTGCATGTTGATAATGGAATAAGCACAATTCGTTTGAGGAGAAATCGGTTGGGAAGATCATAGTTCTTGATGTGAAAAGGATTAATGAAAGCATTAGACGGCTGAGTCTCTGAGAGAAATGAGATATTAGGAGATGAAAGGTATCAGACACACTCACAATCTTGGTGTAATGAATGTCAGAGTGGCGAGGGTCTCGGTAGGGGTCAGTCCTGCTACTGCCTGATGCCTCCCTCGCGTTGGCAGGAGATCCAGGCGGGACTGTGGAGATTCTTCGCTCACCAGGATATTGCGAACTACAGGGCCATAAGCATATTTAACTGTCAGGAGGGATGCATCATATCTATTGTAATATTAGAAATGATTAACATAATTTCTTCTGCTGAATAACTTGGTCAAATGCCTCAAATGGAGCTTTCTTGACTTAGGGTAATGTCTACACATCTAATATAACCCTGCATATAAATGTTCTTGTACGTAAATATCATGCTTTTAAAACATTTCAAATAAAAATTTATCTAATATTTTTTTCAAGAGGTTACTTTACGGCTTGGGCATTAAAAACATAAGGAACTCTGCCACCAGAGATCCTCGTCCCCGAATGGTGGTTCGGCACAAGACCTGCATCGAGGCCATTCTGACCTCGTACACACCGCTACACGAACAGCTCTATCCCAACCACTGTGACCACTCAATAATCAGTAGACTGCCTTCCCAGTGTTTATGTAGAGATTATTAATTTTATCCGCCCCCTTTTCATAACCCCTCTATCTACGATGTGTGCGTATTTTCTTTATTTTCAGCATTAAAAGGAAAATAATTATGATAATGACAATTACCAATATCATTATCAGTAGTATCATTGAGACAGACAAAAAAGGCTAGACACACTTCTAACCAAGAGGTCACATTACTTCCACTAGTTCGCAGTCAGAAAATCCAAGAGAAAAAATATTGGTCGTGTTTGTGACAAGGAGACGTTTTCACCCAGTAATATTTATATATTACTGGAACTTAAAAGTATCAACTTTACCCACGTACAAAATCGCTGACTACAATATATATATATATATATATATATATATATATATATATATATATATATATATATATATATATATATATATA
>JAYMFT010116795.1:0-13371 GCA_038088735.1 Panulirus argus
ATTTATTCTGTATATATATATATATATATATATATATATATATATATATATATATATATATATATTATTTCTGTGGCTAAAATTTCTCAATGTAAGTGAACAGTGAATTATGGCTTTCGTTCTGTACCATGGGTAGACGATGAAGGTAAAACGGCAATAAACACAATCATAAGTAGGTGGTTTCAAGTACTAGTCCACACATTTGTAACGAGTTTTATTTACACAAGTGAAGATGAATAATCAGAGTCTTCTCGCCATATCACTATTGCCACCTTTCCTTACACAATCGTAGACAAATAAATCTCATTTTCTCTTCAGATATGTGCTCTACAATCTTTGGAATATAGACCTAAAGATGAATAATCTTCGTAATCTGTCCAATGCGTTCATTCGCACACCCTCAGAGTTTGGTCCTAAGCTCCTGCACAAATCCTAAAGATAAATTAGCATGTTACAAAATTGCCTCGGTATATGCAATCAAAATATCTCGAAGAACAAAACTTCAGTTCAGATCTATAAGAGATGGGAATGGTGTGCTTATAGGTTAGAATTGTGGCAGAGTTGCAAAGCCGCTGTTGTAAAACAAATGAAGGCAGAGAAAGTGTGAAAATTCCAAGAGACAAGACCAGAAAACCGCAGAGCAGTTGGGAAAAGTAAAAGAACACTGAAAGCAACATATCAGGAAGAGAAATCATTAAAATTGCTACAGGTAAGAGTCGCCAGTAAAACAGTCAACCTGGTACCATCATACAACGGTAGAGAACCATAAGGATCAACAGAGAACACAAGAAATCGTAATCAACAGAAAATTATGGAAAACCGTCAGGAAATAGTGAAGGGCCCGTTTGGTTTAGCGACAGACCTGTCAGCCGCAGATCCTGACCAGAAACGAATAGAAAAGAAGACAGAGGAACAGGAAAGCAGAAGGAGTAACAAGTATGGTACATAACAAACAAGGGGCAAAGAATAAGAAAACGAAGAACATCAAACATCGACAGAAAATAGCTAGAGAGAACTGCAAAAGTGAAGAATAATGTCACACAGAAGCCATGTGGTAAACGCAACTAAAGTCACACACACACACATACACACACAGGGGTAATTGTGCGTTTGAGGTGGAGCCATGACGAAGATACATTGTCTCTCTTTTTCTGCCTCCAGACTGGATAGGAATAGAAATTGATTCAGGAAATGAGGAACTTTAGTAATCATTGCTCTGTTCCTGAATATCTTTCTTGTGTCGTACTTTCCACTTTTCATCGTTCCGTACTTCTTTCGAAATATTTGTTCGATAATGATAACAGTAATAGTTAGTGTTCCTGATGAGTAATGATAATGAAGATAATGATTTTCATGATAATAATGGTAAGTGGTTTCTTGGAGCACAACATAATGCTGAGAATATGCGGAGAGAATTCAAGCAAGGATAAGCAAAGATGTTACGCATAGAAGGCCGTCAAATGATCTTGATACAAATATAGGGTTTAAAGATATAGTTGATGGGACATGGTTAAAGGCAAGGTAGATATGCATAAGTTGGGTCGTGATGTGATTGTTGTTGCTGACATGGTTAACAATGGATCAGTTCTAGCGGCTGTAAGAAATACAAAGTAATTCAGACAGGAACAAACCACTGGGTCCTTTCTAGGCTGTTTGTGACAGTGGAGGATATCAGAAGCTTACAGATTACTGTGGTAAAAGTTAGAAGGTATGCAGATGATTCAAAGAATATAACCTGCAAATTGTCAATGTAGCTGAGGAGGCGCAAATATTGTAAGTTATGGACTTGAAGCGAATAATTTTTCGTCTATCCCTAAACGTATCTATAGTTCTGCTTTCAACCGCTCTAATTGGTAAACTGTTTCGTATGTTAACAATCCTGTTGAAGAAAAAGTACCTCGCCTCATTCGAGGACTGTGCGAACAGCTTGTGTGGATGCGCCCTGATCAGGAACGCTAACCGCTACACCACGGAGCTACACTTGTAGAATGCACAACATACCATGCCTGTAGAACGAAGAACGGGATCGGTATCATAAGTGTAAAACAGATAACACACAAGATGATGTCTTTAAAGCGGACAGAACAAGACAAATGAGAGAACAGAGAACTGAAAAAGCAATGCGTTCGGGGACACAATAGGAGTAATAATATTCTAGGGAGGAGAGACAGCGAAGGAAAGTGACG
Organism: Panulirus argus; assembly: GCA_038088735.1. Taxonomy (NCBI): domain Eukaryota; kingdom Metazoa; phylum Arthropoda; class Malacostraca; order Decapoda; family Palinuridae; genus Panulirus; species Panulirus argus. The sequence goes on from JAYMFT010116795.1 coordinate 2,187, forward strand.
AAATTACAGAGGAATGTTAATTGAAAATGATTAAGCAGAAGATGAGCGTAGGTGGAATAAGACTCTTGGGAAAATATGCAGGAAACTGAAAAACAAGCAAACTAGTGATAAGGTCATGCGAGTTTCCTATTTACATGAGACAAATCCGTTCAGTCACGTGGACAAATAGATGACTCCTGGTACAGTACTGAGGCTGTAGAGAGAGAGATGACAAAAGACTGATGCTGAAAACCTGGCTGCCTTTCAGACCAGGTCAAGTACGGAATACCGGTAGTCCGCTGACCTTATTCCCGTGGCCGTTATATTCACACTGAAATGAGGTTTACCGCTTGGCCACTCACCGAGGATACAGAAAAGAACCCGGCCACTTACTGAGGATCTTGAGAAGTCATCGCTTGGGCCACGTACTAAGGATATTGAGCAGAATCAAGCCACTCTGAGAACGTTTGAGAAGCTCGTCGAAAATATCATGCTCCAGGCTACTTGCCAATTCCTTCCAACTTCTTGCCTCGCTTTTAAACCAGATTCACAACTTTGTTCAGTTCTCTGTGAATTCCCACTCGTCAAGCTCATTTCTCTCCAGCCCTCGTATTGTATATGACGTAATTCGCGTGCATTTGTTTTCATCACATAATGGATAAGAAATTTGTCGATGATATTTTAGCAGATGTGAAGCAGTGTCAGGTGGCTGAGGCAAAACGGCGCCAATTAAACTCTTGAGGCACTACCGAATGTCAGAGCAAACGTCTCCAAAAATAAACTTATTTGATACCCACAGAGAAAAACACAACCAAGTCACAAAACGCACGTGTATATCCACGTATACACACACAAAAACGCATGTGCACACATACAGCCTTGCATCGTACACCTGCACAGGCACCATATGGACATACACATACAGAAATATACACGCACATACACATACATAAGAGAAGGCGCTTTCATATACTTGGACACACCCATATACAAAAATAGACTAACTGGAATCGTAAACTTACACACACACACACGGGCTTCCGTGGTGTTTTGGTTAGCGTTGTTGACCGTGATTCACGTTCTTGCCCACCCCGGTTCGAATCCTTTCCATGTCAATCGGCCCACAGCCAATTCCTCGGGGCTGGTCGATGAATGGGTACCTAACGTCTAGGGTGTGTCTGTATGTATACACATAAGGCTGAAGACATGGTACATAAACTCAAGACTTATATATGTATCGATTCATGAACGTACAAGATTTTATTCTAAAAATAAAAAAAAAGAATAAGCAATTAATTCGAAGGCACATCTAAAGGTATAACCACTCTTGTAAACAGGGAAGCACGTTCGTCCACCGGGGTTCAGACATATACATACATAAACACTCGTAAATAAACAGGGAAGCACACAAACATCTAATGATATACACAAACATAGAAACACAAAGGAGCGAAAACAAATGCTCCAAAACAATTTTACACAAGGTATGAAGTTTCTGTATATGCAAATGCGGACGCAGTCTAAAGACGCCATTTGTCTGATCAGCTGTTCGAAACGCTGATAACGTCTGACGTGTGTGTGTGTGTGTGACGTGTGTGTAAGTGTCTGACGTGTGTGTGTGTGTGTGTGACCGGAGTGGCGGAGAGAACGTCAGCCGTCACGGAACTATTCTGGCTATGGTGGATATTGTAAGGCTGTGGAGGCCATCACACGAGCGTGACGCTGCCCGGCCCGTCACAGATCCCTGATTCCCCGTCACCCGTCACGCATCCCTGAGTCCCCATCAGGCGCCACGCATCCTTGACTCCAGCTCTTCACCAGCCGCCATTACTGCCATCCGCCGTCACGATCACCAGCTGTATCACCTGCCATCATCTTCATCAACAACCGTCATTGTCATCACCAACCTCTACCCTTATCACCACCACCATTGTATGTAGTCATCACCATAACCACAGGTCCTCATCTCCGACACCAACACCACCACCGCTAATCACCACCCACTGAACACATCTCAAACCCTCACGCTAGGAAATGTCTCTTTTAGATTGGATATATGACTATTTCTGTGCATGTTTTGCTTTTTGAAAAAATTTTCGTCAATTTTGAAAGTGTTGTAAAAGACTTGAAGATGGTCGGTTGATTTACACGCGTAAAATACCAATTTAAGCAACGCCACAATATATCAAACTCCACCATCATTTTATATAGCATTATAACTGATTCACATAAAGATGATACAGACATTTTTCATGCAACCATCCTGTAATGTTTTAACCCAAGTGCGACCCTTGAGCACGACCTTTCGATGGCCTGGCCTTTGAATTGATCTTTGAGGGTCAGGTCAGAGATCACAATAGCTTGCCTCTGAATTGTTCTGTTATGCTCACCCTTCGCACCGCCGTGCTCATGGGTCGTACCATCGTGCTCTAGGCTCGTGCTCTCGTGCTCATGAGGTGGGGTGTAATAAGATTACAGATACTGTTTGTTGCGAAATCAGGAGTGCGCCATAAGCACCAAATAAGAGCTTCGTCAGTAAGGATAAACAGAAAATGATATAAAGATCATTGAGGCTTAGTTTCATTCATCCAATATAAGAAGAATTGTCGATTCCTTCCTATCTATCAAATGGTTAGTTTTACCTCGTCATAGGAAAAAGTAATTGTATTGTATCCTATAATGTACTGCTTCATGCTGAGTAAGGACCTATGCGATGGCTCCTACTTGCCCAAGAAAGGGTCATACAGAGGACTCACGAGTTCTTGAGTTTCCCCTCAATATCGGCACAACAGTAGGGATGTACAGCAAGAGAAGGGATATTTCCCAAGTCTCCACGTCTACCCACAAAACTGCCTCGCTTGTGGAAATGTGGACCACGATTACGGACCGAGCGATGACTTATCACGTCTGAGGCAGCACGTGAGGCATTCCGAGCTTTTATTCCTCGACAGACAGACGCTGGCATGTTCTGGATTACCATAACTTCGGTAGAGGATTATCTGTTATGATACTTCATCCCTTGAACAGCTGCGATAAGATGAGGAATTCTCACCATCAATTCGTCTTTCCCTTTTCCCGTGGCCTCTCTGCCTTTAAGAGTCTACTCTAGAAACACCTGCGGTGCCTTTATTCATTACAATTTTCATTTTTTTAAACGATTATCTTTCACCCGAGACGGCCTTTGATTTGAACATATTTTGCCCGTGTCATGTCTGTCACCCCACAAAAGAGAAGACTTCAGCGAACGCGGCACAGGAGTTGGAGTGGACTTGTGGCTTGACTGTGGTTGTCTGATTAGTATTCTTGCCAGCTGACTACGCTCAAGCCCTACCCCCTGGCAATATCTCGCCTTAGGTACTTGTACATATGTACGTGTCCGTAGACGACTGAACTACTGGTCATGTTACAGCAAACGGTGTCACCTCGTTTGTTCCTTTTATGCCTTCCTGCCGCCTCATGAGGACGCACTGGCAGGAACCATACCATTCCCAGAAGTCCATGGGGCTATATAGGGCGACTAATACCTTAACGAGGTAATTCAGGAGAAGAATCTTAATAATGGGCTAGCGGTGCTGCACGTAACTGACTGCAAGAGTGAACTCAGCGGCGGTGAGCTGAGAACATCACTCCGGCGTCGGTGCATCAGCTCTTCTCGCACGCGTGATTGTGCTGACATTAACATCAAGAGGAAAACATGACCTACCACTGACGTGACACGTGTGGGCTGTTAGTGTCTCTGTCGTTGCATACGCATGGTACACCTAACTGTCATCGTTATGTATACCAATGCATGAACATGTAGCTAAGCCTGGATATAAAACTTGTGTGCGCGCGCACACACACACACACACGAATATATATATATATATATATATATATATATATATATATATATATATATATATATATATAATAAAATGTCAAATATCAACGGCCTTTGACGTGGAGATGTGTGTATGTCTGTTTGAGGTGAGTGCAGAATAATTTGGGAACAGGTTTTCTGTGTCTTCAGTGTGGAAGTTGCAAGTTGGGTATGATGTTTGTTGTGATGTGATGAATCTGTGTAGAGATATGTACAGATCTGTGTGTGTGTAATAACCAATTTTAACTTTAGTATGGGGAGTGAGTTCTACGCTTGTAGGACCCCATCTGTTATCATATAACTTGTACGATATCCTCATTTTTCATTTTCTCATTGTTTTCTCCATTCACCTCCTACTCATGTATTATAAAATTACTTCTTTAATCCTTCTTAAGAAATCTATTTAATTTCATGGTTTGAAATCTGGTTCTCGTATCCCAACATCTTTCGAAGAAGTGTTTTCTGTGTACAGTGTCACCACAGACTCAAGGTCGTGATCAGATCAACCCTCACTCTTTTCTCTTCCATGGCTGGCATATTTAAGGCCTTTAGCTTTTCCTCGTAAACCAGCTTTCTTAAACCCGGTACCATCTTTGGTGCCCTCCTCTGTACCTTCCTTATGAGTACTTTTTGCTTTTTCAAATACAGTGACGAAACTTGAGAAGCATATTCTAGTTTGGGCCTAATACAGGAGGTGAACAGCTTGTGTGTGTGTGTGTGTGTGTGTGTGTGTCATACCGTTCTCCACATGCAACCACCGGACGGAGCGACATCCTGTTCTACTTGCCTTGCTATCTGTGACTTCTGTTTCTCTTTTTGGTAAAACATGATTCTACATATGCACATATATTATTCAATAGCCGTAACAATAGCCCACTATTACAACTAGAAATTACAAAAAACTCGTCAAACACACTGAAATGTTCCCGAGTCGCTCGATCAGGTACATATATCGCAGCAGTTTCCGGTGCTCTAGAAACAAGAAGCATAACGGGACTCCTGAGGTTTCTCCGTCCTGTCGTAGCTGCGTCGGATCATGTGTCCACGCTGGAGAAACTGGGCCGTTGGTAGAGCCGTTCTCACCAGCTCCAGGTCGTCACGGAACAAACTGAAGACTAAAAACAAGTTGAGGAAGCTTCCATACCAGTTTCGCTAAAGCTTTGAGTACAAGTTTCGAAATATCAAATGTGACGATACAGTGGTCAGTCTTTGTAGGATATAATCGTGTTTAAGATTCGATATGTTGACAAAGAATTAAAATCGAATTCATATAATTTCTCTGATGCTGTCTTTCAGTGTTGAACGCTCATAAAGATCTCATCTCTGTAGGATTCATAGCTACAGGAGTCCTCGAAATGCATGTTGTCCTTTACCGAAAGACTTTCCATTAAAACAGGATTACTCACAAAAGGAATTCCTTCGGACATGGACCTTCACCTGAAGGGCTCCTCTTTATCTTGGATCATGTCTTTTACGTCTCCTGTCCTACCAAAGCGGACATAGAAGTGCAGGTTACACGCTAAGATCCTGGTATGTGTGTGTGTGTGTGTATGTGGAGCCCACGGATGGCGGTGGGTAATGGACGAGGGAGGAGGAGTGCATGCCTGGAAGACCGTGGCTAAGGATGGGGAAGTGGTGGACGGTCAGGGGGAGGTGGGGTGTGACCTGAATGTTTGATGTGTTCTGCCGGCGCTGAGGAAGTTAGCGCCTGGGGCGACCGACTGCAGGTCATACTGGAGACGAAGGAAACTATTACCAGATTGTGTGACGCCATGGACGATGAGCTGAGGGACTTGAAATAAAGTTAAAATGAGAGGCAGACAGACCGAATGACTACGAGAGGGTGACGTGGTGCGTTGGTCAGTGCCGTTATTTACATCAGCCTGTACTAACTGTAAGGGCTTTTGGCATACGCTGCAGGATAGGCCATCAAACACAGAGAGAGAGAGAGAGGGAATATATAAAACTGGTTGCTTTAGGGTACACGTACCCCCCCAAAGAGAAAAAAAAATACCTCAGACATCGTGAAGCTAATGATTACCTAAGATGTACATACCTTGGTTTCTTTCCGTAATGGTCGTCCATTTTCCAGTCCCCTTGAGGAACCCACATGTACATACCTGGAGCCCAGGTCAGACCCCCTGGGGGAGCAGTCCAAAAATACACTACAGTCTGGTGGTAAGACCTCAGTGGCCGTCTGTTGTGAGCAAGATCAGAGGGTACAAGAGAAGGTTTACAACCCCGCAGACAATTTACATTCTGGTATACGAGAGGGGGAGCAGTGGTAGCACCCTACCCTTTAGCTCAACGCTTAGAAAAGCAAGTTAGGGAAGAGGCGGAGGTGGTGAAGTCCTCCATGGATGGGCGTGTTCCCCGGCCCTGTCGTGCGGCTTGAGGCTGGTTTCGACGCCACACCTCCTATTATCTCTGGGCCAACGACCGCTCAGCCAGACACCACTATATTTGTTCATAGCGGGTATGGTCGTTAAGTCTGATCATTCTGTTCATTTTCTACCGGTTTTGGGACCAATATGACCCCATGAACATTATCTCCAGGATTCTATACTCCTCCGGAGTACTTCGTTTGTCGTTAACGTTTTAGCAGTAAAGTAAAAAAGAAAAGAATAGTAAGAATAAACTCGCATTAATGTTTGTTCATGGAAAGATTTCGCTTTAGACAGACGAGCCGGTCATGTGTGTGTGTGTGTGTGTACAACATGTCTTGAATCTGATGTAAGTGTTCCTTGTGGATGGACACATTCATTGTGATGTTTGTGATAAAGTTTCGGAGGAATTTTTCATGTATACATGTATATAAAAGTTATTGTGGTATGAATAGATAAGTGCATACGTGCGTACTTAAAGCATATTAGTTTTCATTTCTAACTAGTTACAAATCCTTTAGGTTTAACGAGAAATCCCAAATTCTGAAAACGACCTCGTGGTAAATCAGAGGTCACCTTGTGAGGGTTGGTACACAGTCGTCAGCCACGGTAGCATTCTCTCCTTTGTCCGGAAACAATATCTTGGTCTCTCTTGCACGTCTTCAGTTCATGAAGTCTCAAGCGAATGAACATGACCGATCTTCATTGGGTATTGGTGAACTTCCTACCTTAAAGCATGTGAAAAGAGTGCTGCTTATTTTTACATTTTTATGTACATAGCAACCAAGGAAAGATTTTTCAGGCGGGGGGGGGCAATTGATAATAGTTTATTTTAAAGTTATATGATTAGACAAAAACCTTTTCTTGGACTGTTGCACTAGGGAAGTCAGAGCAGAATGCAGAGAGCTCACAAATAGCTCAGTATAAGAGAATACGCTATACATTCGCCTCCCTACTGCAGTGAATGTGAGGAAGCAATATGTATCTATAAGAATTCTTAATTTAAGAAATTTCAAACCATAAAAACATTCTGGTATCGATTAGAAAAGTTGCTATTAAGTACTCACAGAGTTTACAAGATTTCATTCCTGTAAGATTCACGTCAGTCCTTGTAGACGTCTAAGAAAATTAACACACACACTCAACTTGGATTCCAAGCTCATGTTCTCCAGCCCACATCCGCTCGAGTAAAGACAACACAATCTCGAGGATAATGAGTCTTCTGACTTTCAAGTGAACAGATGGTATTACTAATACACTGCTTCTTTATGCTACAAATCAGTCTCCCTGTGACCTCCCAGCTTTAAACTCCACATGTGATCTCCCAGCGTTATACCTCACTCATGATATCCTATTTGTACACTCCACTCGTGACCTCCCAGCTGTGCATACGCCTGCCTTGTCCCCAGGAGGTCATGAGTGATGAGGCGACCCTCAATTCTAATACGACCTGATCATGAGAAAGGACTCCACTTAGTGTTGTCAAGCTCCTCTCGGAAGCAATCATAAAAGAGAAACCAGAAGTTGTTCTCCGTATTATCTAGTAAAAGCTGTCTTTCTTCACAGTTTATACTCGCACTTGAATTTCTTATCATGTTAACGGTATGTAAGAATACTAAATATATTGATGCGGTGAAAGAACTAAATTAGTTGTGACCTTGTATATATTTTCTGAATAATGAGCATCCGCCTATTTATGTCTCTCTCTTTCTCTCGCGGGAAATGGCGAATGTGCTATATATATATATATATATATATATATATATATATATATATATATGCAAAGAATAAATCAGGAAGACCCACCTGGAGATAAGTAGAGCTGGGAGACTTTTTTAGGTCTCTAGGACTTTGAGACATAAGATGAAGGTTTTTAGGATAGATGGCACCTCGCTTACCAAGATATCATTGAGGTTACTGCCAGGATTTAACTAGATATGAATCGGTATTATACCCTCATTACTTGACTTACCGGAATAAAATGTAGCGTTAGACTTGTTTAAGCAAGTAAACTGTTTGGAACATACCGATGGTTTACTTGCTCACTTTCTTACTTTTAGACCGTCATGTGGAGACTGGTACAATTAGGCTTCACTCTCTTGAGTGTCAGACTTATCTGAAGACCATCTCATTTACACTTGATTAGAAATTATCACCATCAGAGCAACAACTCGTTCGCCATACTCCGTTCGAAAACGCTTAGCAAAAGTAAAGAAGTCCAGTACATAATAGGTCTAACTTCTTACCAGTGGCTCTTTTTTAACGGCTGGCTGACTCTCGGTAGTAACACAGGCATTACCTGTGATTCCTATACAATAGTAACGTCGTTTACAGCTTTACCTGGACACCTCGAAGGCAAGTCTTAAACAAAAGTCTTAAGTCATGCTTATAATACCTAGGTGCGCTCCTGACCGAAGCTGTACGGAGGCCTTATATTTCTCTGAGGGTTCGGTATAGCTTCGTTCAGGTGTATTTCAGGAATTCTTCCTGCGTTTATACATATGTCACTACCAGGGAACCTGTACCACTGGAGTAAGATATGAGGGTATGTAAGCCACACACAAATAAATTCTATTTCTTTAAATGAATGTGGCAGGCGATATGAGAAAAGCTGGTTCCGTTTACAACACCCTCGTGGTGCAGGATGATGAAGCTGAGCATCTTAAGTACATCTCCTTATCTTCTGGACTTTCCACTCCGTCTCTCTTTTTCCCTTTCACTTCTCTCTTCTGTTATCATTCATAACACTGCACTCTCGTCAGACTCGGTACTACAGTATTGTTTTAATAAGATGATATCCCTTTTTATCATGAACATTAGAAATATTACCTACTATAACGTATATGAATTGTCATCGATATCCTTCCCAGTTTCACAGCAGGTTAACCGGTTTATGGGATGACAGACCCCAGTTAAATCGGTCACACTGACTGTCTTCACTATCATATAGTTCCATATTTATGGGAAGACCGACTCCACGGGCATCACCGTCACACTCTTTTAACTATCATAGAGTTAGTTTGAAGGAAAAGAGTTGCAGAATTAAAAATTTATTTGAAAAAATAATTATGATAGCATATACAGTTTATTTTTCTCACGTCTTCCCTTAACAGCACTGATGTGGTTGTTTTAATTTCCAAAGTGTTTAGTCAAAATCGAAACAAAATATATTAGTGCTGACCCAAAGGTCTCGAGCATGGTTTGAATTCTGCAAATTATTCGTGGACGTACCAGAACTTAGCACTTGCCTGCAGAGCTTCAAGTTGACTGGAACGGGATTGAAAGAATAGTTGATGCAACGAAAGTTGTTAAAAAGAAAGAAGAGTGAAAATATAGGTACTTGAAAGTACTCCTGTACCCATACTAATCACTTTGCTGTGGTATAAATATCCCTTATACTCATGTGCTATTATCACAGACCTTGGAAACTTTGTTGAAGCCTATAACCACGTATCTTAGATACTGAAGTGATTGGTAACAAGCTAGACAGCTCGTTGATAACTCATGTAATAGTCACGTAACTGAGGGTAACCCCGATATCAAACAGTTGATTATAGATAAAGAAGTCCTTCTGTTGGCGGGAAGAGAAAATTGTTTATGGTCGAATGTGTAAAAGCTAATTCTTGTTCAGTTTCGGTCGTCGTCGTGATATTCCATTGTCATTCAAATATTCAACAATTTTGCGCAGTAAGTTCATAGCTTTTATTACTAACTTCAAGTTTTATCTTTATTACATGCAAGGCTTGCTCTGACCTGTAAGCTTTGCCTCCCCAACTCGTCATACTTGTGCTAACAGCATAACGAGGAAAACCGGTTCCCGCACTTGAATGTATTCCTTGCAAGAGGATGATAAATAGGTATCACTTGTTCATGTGAAAAAGAACCGAGACTGTTTCCAGTCTGATCTTAAAGCTTGTCACAAAGGCAGCTTCGTCTTTTCTCAGTAATGGGCTGTGCTTTATGTGAAATGGCAGCATCAGATAAAGACGAGGATAAACGATTGCATTTACGTTAAAAATGAACTGGCTTTAGATTTCTACAATGGAGTTACTCTCTAGATTCTCCTGAAAATATACTGTGGTGCTTCAGGGAAACGCATAAGAATAAGTTACATAAGAATAAGTTTGATGTGTGAGTACTGTAATATCTTGCCAAGATAATTTGTTTTATTGTATCATTGTTATTATGACTATGTATTTCGGTGTAACACATGCATGGCCAGGAAAATTACATGGCACCTTGAGAGATGCAACTCCTGCTGGATAACCACCTCGCTCATGGTCTTAATGGGATGTCTTGTGCGTAGCTTTACAGATAATAATCGTTGTATTAACATTAATGATCCCAGCCTGTTATTACAGGCCGCTCATGCACACGGCAGTAGAACGCGGTCTCATATCTCTCTCTCTCTCGCTCTTGCTCTCTCTCGCTCTCTCTCTCTCTCTGCTGAGGGCGTGGGATCCTAGTGTCGTTGTGCTGGGGTTCGTGACCATCTCTTGCTTCTGACGACTTCTTGTTGCTGATGAGAACCTGCTTCTGATGTCCTCCAGCTGTTGATGACGTCCCGATGTTAAAGACCTCCCGTTCTTGACTATCTGTTGTTGCTGATGTCCTTCTGCTGCTGACGACTTCCTGTTGTTGACTATCTGTGCATAGCGTCAAACTGGGGTGGATTGATGTGGTTTCAGATGTGGTACGTGTGGAGCAGGAGTTTACTTTGAAGATTTTGATCGAGAGGTACTTAGAAAATGAGAGATGTGTAAGCAGCATTTATCGATCTGGAGATAGCGTTGTGATAGGGCAGATAACAATTTGATGGAGATGCTGCAAATATATGGTATGAGAGGATGCTACAAAAAAGAAGTGGGGAGTTTTTAACGAGAGGGGAAAGCGTGTGCACGAGAAATAGAAGAGGATGAATTGTTTCAGGGGAAGATGGGTCTGTGTGTATATATATATA
>JAYMFT010116806.1:0-13370 GCA_038088735.1 Panulirus argus
AAACATAAAAACATCTTTGAAATGTCTGAATAACTATAACACTGTACCTGCCGAAATCTGCCTCATCAAGGAATTAACTGATATTAAAGATGGCCTCCTATTCTGTAATTTAGACTACCATGAACTAAATTACTGTCTTGCAGCTCTATGTACAAAATAGTTTTCTCTTCACAATAATTTTATGTATCATTTTTAAGTTTTTCTATTAGTAAATTATGTAACATAATTTTTCTGAATAAGATATTATTATTATTATTATTATTATTATTATTATTATTATTATTATTATTATTATAATACTACGACTCTGGGAGGCAGGACGCAACCCGAACTATGATGGCCGCTGGGAAATATGACCTTCATTGATCCCTGCCACACCTCGGAGCCGGTTTCCCACACCTTGAGATCAATAACCGTCTGGCGAACGCCGCCATGAACTGCGCCACCGAGTCTGCGCAGCGGCCGCGCCGGCTTCACATCCCGCCATAAAAACCCCAAGAATTTATGATGTATGATTTCGGTAATAACTTCATAGTCCTTATGAACAGAATGATCCCCTACATTAGCAGTACATTTTAGTTAATTCGTTGGTTGGGTTGGATGAACTCCAAAGGTCATTTAAGTTCGCCAAGGTCAAGCGAGAATCCTTTCCTGACCTGATTTAGGTGTTAAAGACACTTCTAAGGTCGCATCCACTCTGATTACGTATTTGTCCCAGGAATTCACCGTCGTGTACCAAGGTCGTGTCGTCGTGCTCAAAGGTGGTGTCGTCGTGCTCAAAAGTCGTGTCGTCGTGCTCAAAGGTCGTGTCGCCGTGCTCAAAGGTCGTGTCGTCGTGCTCAAAGGTGGTGTCGTCGTGCTCAAAAGTCGTGTCGTCGTGCTCAAAGGTCGTGTCGTCGTGCTCAAAGGTGGTGTCGTCGTGCTCAAAGGTCGTGCCGTCGTGTTCAAAGGTGGTGTCGTCGTGCTCAAAAGTCGTGTCGTCGTGCTCAAAGGTCGTGCCGTCGTGTTCAAAGGTCGTGTCGTCGTGCTCAAAGGTGGTGTCGTCGTGCTCAAAAGTCGTGCCGTCGTGTTCAAAGGTCGTGTCGTCATGCTCAAAAGTCGTGCCGTCGTGCTCAAAGGTCGAGCCGTCGTGCTCTAAGGTCCCACGGTCGTGCTCATAGATCCTAATGTCGAGCTTAAAGGTCGTGTCATCTTGCTCAAAATTCACACCATCATGCTCAAAGGTCGTATCGTCATTCTTAAAGGTCGTACAGTCGTGCTCAAAGGTCGAGTCGCCATGCTCAGAGGGTCGGGCAGTCGTGCTCAGGGCTCCTCCCGTCGTAACCAAGGAATTTATAGACATTTATCAGTACTTAACGCTTTCCTGTCTAATAGTGCGTTCTCCTTGTCTTACCACTTACCTACTATCAGAGTTTCTCGGCTATGCTGTTCATACCAACCATCTCTGCTACAGTGATTCGCTTGAGAAACTGAAGTTTGGCGTTAATGTATAACATTTGGAACAACTCCTTTTTCATTCGAGATTCGTAGAAATATCTCTGCTGCATCCCATCCTTAATGGCTTTCCGAGCGCCAGCAAATATCATTGCAATACTGATCTCTCAACTACATCTGTACATAATTCCTACCTTTCTAATTTCCCGTTCTTTCTTGACCAGACTGGTATAACGCTAATGTTACCTACCTATCGTTTGAAAGCCACAACTTTCTTCTTTCTTGTCTATACACGCACCATGATGTGAAGCACCATAATTATCCAACTCGTTTGACTCGGCCAAGAGAATCTCACCATCTGTATGCATCGCATTTGTTAATGTCTATATTGTGCCCACACTTCCCTTAGATCACCTGACACATACAGACGTTTCCTGACTCGCCCCTTGTCTTTGATGATCAGATTTCTAACTTGATCTTCACGCCTGACGCCTTACCTAATGCCATATGCATATGTTTGATTATCCTACGTTTGTTCATACCTGTAGTATGATTTTGCCATTGCACACATTAAGAACATAAGAACATGAGAAGTAAAGACACTGCAAGAGACATATTGGCCCATGATAGGCAGGTCCGAGTCTGTCCACCCTATAGCCAACCGACTGATCCCAAAAATACATCCAACCTTCGTTTAAAGCTACCGAAAGACCTAGCTTTTCACTACTGCACCTGGCAAATTGTTCCATGAATCTACTACCCTATTCCTAAACCAATATTTATCCACACCCGACCTGAATCAATTTGTTTCTAATTCAAATCCATTATTTCTTTTCTTACCCTTGGCGCCATTCTAAGACCTTAATTAATGCCCTTAACCCATTTAAAAACTTCAATCATATCCCCTCTAGCCCTTCTCCTCTTAAGTGAGTGTAAATTCAGGCATTTTAACCTTTCTTCATAAGTGAAGTTTTTAATTCCAGGGATCATTTGTGTTATTCGCCTTTGTACTCTCTAAACAATCTGCATCAACTGCATAGTATGGAGCACAAAATTGTACCGCATAATCCAAATGTGGTCTCACCAACGCAAGATAAAGTTGCAATAATACTCTAGGAGTCTTATTATTGAACCCTAACATCCTATTAGCCTTATTACGCACTTTAATACATTGTTGCCGCGGCTTAAGATCTTTTTCTCACCAATACTCCTAAATCTCTTTCGCATTCTGTTTTACCAGTAGTAATATTGTCCAGCTTGTAATCAGTGTTCCTGTCTTTACCCACACTAGGTGTCTTGTATTTTTCTAATTGAATTCCATTTTTCATGTAACCGCCAACTCTGATAATCAATTTAAATTCCTCTGCAATTTCATTGAATCTTCAGCTGAATTTATTACGGCCCATATTTTTGCACCATAGGCAAATTCACTTAAGTCGCTGGTTATTCCCATGACCTTATCATTAAATCTATAATGAACTAGAGCGGTCCCAAGACTGACCCTTGAGGAACACCACTGGCTACATTGCTCCAGTCCGATGTTAACTTAATCGATGCATATCCTCTGTTCTTTTTCAGTGAGCCACGCCCCAATCCAATTAAATACACATCTCCCTATGACTTGTGCCGCTATTTTTCCGAGCAGACGCTCATGAGGTACTCTGTCAAAAGCATTAATTCTAAATGCACAATATCATAACTCTTACCCTGATTAAAAGTTTCAAATATTTTGTTAAAAAAGGCGAGAAGGTTACTGAGACATGACTTCTCTTTTGCAAACCCATGTTGTGAATACCTAATGAGGTCATGACTCCCCAATTGTTCCGTATTTTGTCTTCTATAATTGATTCAAGAATTTTTTTCACAATAGATGTTAAGCTGATAGGACGATAATTAGAGGCAATGGGTCTACCCCCTTTCTTAAAGATGGGAACGGAATTTGCTGTCCTCCATTGCTTAGGAACTATGCCTCATTCCAGAGACTTTAAACATATTGAAAAGAGGATCAGTTACTTCCTCCTTACATTCTTTCAAGACCCTCGCATAAATACCATCTGGCCCAGGACTCTTGTTTAGTTTTAATGGTTCTATTTGTTTCAAAATATCAAATTTGTTTATATTTATATCGCATAACTTCCCGTTTTCGTCCCCCTCCCCTGTAAATTTGCTCTGGAACGAAATGTTTATATTCTGCGTAAATGCTGATATGAAGTGATTATTTAAAACTTCACACATTTCACTCTCACTATCAGCTAATCATAATGCGATTTGGTAAGTCCAATTTTCTCCTTAACCTTTGTTCTGTACGTTTGAAAAAATTCCTTGGCATTATTTTCTTTTCTTCGTCAGCCATCTTAATTTCGTAATTTCTCTTAGGTCTCCTAATCTGTGATTTTACCAAAATCATTCTCTTGCTTGTTTTTATTCTTAATCAGGAGTGATTCCTCGTACTTAGAATTCTGAAAAATACAAATAAGCTAAAAGCAATGATTGAAGAGTGTGTAAAATGACTGTTTTCTCGATGACAATACAGATTAAAATTGTGTGACTAAAGCAAGCGTTGGCGTGTGTGACGTCACTTCCCGCCTCTCACTCACACCCACGCGGACCGCATCACCACTGTCCTCAATTTATTGATCCGCGAAATGCTTGGCTTGGAATATCCTTAAAAGGCATATTCAAAAACATATCCTCCTTCCTCTTATACGAAATGAATTAGCATTCGGTTCTTTGGTATCTGAACTGAAGTAGAAGGGGCGAGTTTGTGAAAAAGGAAAGAAAATTTGTGGCCCTATTTCTTCCACAGTCGCGGAGGAACACACAACACCCAAGTGTGGATCCACGTGGAAGCCGGCTATAATTAGTTCCACCCAAGCCGCGCCCTTCGCATTCGAGGGCTGACTACGGGCGAAGGAGGACGCACGACGCTTCAAGCAACCGTCTTTCTTATATTGTTTATATTTTCTTCATTTATTCAGTGATGCGCCAATCCTAAACGAAAATTGTGTAGCTTAAAATCAGTGACTCTAGAATTAAGTGCAGTGTATTGTGATTTTACGACAATAAAGTGGAAAACCGTATTTGTGATCAGTGTATTAGTTAATGATTTCCTTTTTCCAGCTGTTGAGGTGCTGTATTGTCCTTCATGGGGTTCTCCAGTGTCAAGGCGAGCTGGTAACTCCCGAAAAGTGGTCGCATCTACACAAGACAAGGGTCATATACGGAGAAAGAAGGGTTCTGTGCATTCTTCTCGTTTATGTAGATCGTTGTGGATATCCTACTGATGCAGTGAATTTTTATTTAACTGAATATATAATTTTGGTGTCATTTTGGGGAAGGGCTATCGTTTGTACTCTACATTACAGCAGCCAGACCAATCGAGCAGGCCAACTGACCACAATGACGGGCACATCACCACCGGTTGTCTTGGCCGAGCAGCCGGGCCCCCCTCCTCCCTCCCCCTCACATCATCCAAGCCTCATGCCGGTTCACCTCCTGCTGCGCATTGTGGTACAAAGTATCCATCCCCCACTGATCACTTGCATGCTCCATATCAATTGCTGAATTGTCTTTCTCAATAGAAACGAGTATGGAATGTTGGCAGAACCCGTAAAATAGGGCCAAACTCTATGGCAATTGCAATGGTTCTGATTCAGTCCATGATCGTTTTTTTTTTTTTTGTAGAATAGTGATTGTGACTTCTTATATGGCATTGATTACATGGTTGCATCATCTCCAACATTGAACTGACTCACTCTCTTACCCCATGGGCTGTATCCGTCCTGATTGGTGGTGGAGTTGCCGCTTGCCCGGAACACCGCTCTGTGCTGGGCCCAGGCTCCTGCTACCCAGTCCCTAGAATATTCTTTTGAGCGGAAGAATCTCCCGTTCTGTCAAGCTTCGAAGAGTAAGAGACCATGTTACCAGGTGCGGTTCGATCCCTAGACTTGCCACCACCCTCGTCCAAAGGTTTACCGTATAAGCATTATTATGTTTTCAGTTTTTTTTTTTTTTTGCTTTGTTTTCTAGTTATGTATCTATGTTAGAGAAAGATTTAGAGAACCTGAGAACGATAGGTTTCAGTCCCAAAGAAGATTGATCATTTCCTTGGCCAAAGAATTCTTCTATAACCATAGTCTTAATGGTCATATAATAGGCATTAGCTACACTATTATACATTGAGCAGCTTGGGTTCGATCCCTTGAAGCCTGCCCTTGGGCATGTTGGCCAAGTAGTCTTCCCCAAATTCTTCATTTGGTGAATGATAGGTTACCATTGTTAGATTAGGGACAAACATTATCTTTCCAGTTTGCCAGATTCTTTGCTGTCGGGTCCGTTTCATCTCGATTTGCCAACTCAAGCCAAGAACTGACGGTAAGAGTTGAGGTGAGACAAAGACATTGTAATTATTCCACACCCTAAATGACATCCTTACATTTAAATGACATACTTACATTCAGAGTTTAGCAATGTACATATATATACCAGTTCTATATAGATTTTGCCTCCAGGGTGCAGGATAGCAAACATTTAACTTGCAAAACTAATTTATTTGGCCAGGGTAGTGGGAAACCGTAACTTTTGACATTGTTATTGGCTTGAGATCGAATGTAGGAATCAAGATTAGCGAAGTAGCCTTTTGTACAGTAGATATCTAGATTTTGCGTTGGATATACTAAGTATATTCAGCATGCAATATTTCCCAGGTCCTTTAGTACTTGCGTTTTTAATGCAATTTTGGGTAGGATAACTTTTTCGGACGTTCTGCGAATTCCAAGACAAAATTCCATAATTCGTTGGATGTCCAGAATGGCAGTAATACTAATTATGTTTGGTTGAGTAGGGCAGGGGTAGGCAATTGCAAAGCTCGAAGTCACACATTGACATGAAATTTTTTTTAAGACATTTGAAATATCAAAACGTTAAATCATAACATTGCTTTATGAATTGTTACTTTAGGTAACTTAAGACAGGGAAAATATGGGGATGGTAACAGTTGTTAGGTTTGGGATATGAGGTTTTGCAGACAGGAGTACTGCTACAGAAGTAAGGAAGAGATATTGTGTTTGAGTTCAGCGTGGCATGACAAGAGGGTCGTGTCTTGTGGCTGGAGTGAGGTCGTCGCTGTACACACAAGCAAGAAACCAGTATACTAGAAGGGAGGAGTGTCGTACCAGGTGATAGCGCCTTTTGGGTGGAAATGGCTTCAGGAAGTTCTACTACAAGGTATAGTCATGAAACCCTGAAACATATAACTTTGAATTAACTTACGACGGAACATTCAACCATTGTCTCTGATCTGTTAAAAAAAACATACTTTCTCATTAGATTGGTACTAGTGATCTGAATTTAGGTGAAGGTATTATTGTAACTTTGATTCTAAATGATCTTATATTTCAATAATATTAATGGTGTATTGGAGCTTTTTTTTTATTCCAATATCAAATAAAGTAATGGGCTTTGAATATTAGAGGAAATATTGTGTTCAGTAGATTGGATGTAGGTTGAATGCTTACCAGAATCGACTGAAATTATGGAAATCACATTTTAACCTTCCCTAGCAGCCAATATTTATCTTTTTACTGAAAGAGTTTATGAAAAATATGTAATGTTATTGTCACTATTTGCAAGCTGTTGTGGGGCATTGCGTCTGCAGGAATACCCAACAGTAGTTCTCCAATTGTGACCGTAACAATCAATTATTTTTCAAAATACGCATTAAATAATAGGTTTTATTGACTGGTTGGGTAAGGATTTCACTTGCATTTCCACTCATTTATCCTACATTTTCTCTGATATCCATAATCCTCATCACTCACCATATTTGATGTTGTAGAATAGGCTAAAATGCTGCATATCACGCTCCGCCATTCTCATTTTACTCTAATAATTACATTAATATTGAAAAAAAAAACTTTCCCAAACTATTGAGGCTGCCTGGATAAAGTGCTTCTTTACCAGAGCTGTAGAAAGATGGGGTCAGTATAGTGCAAGACAATTGGATTTAGGACTAAACATTTAGTACAAGATAGAATATGCCCTACAAGTATGTATGGTGACAATGTCCTGTAGAATCTGTGACAACAATATCTTCTGGATTTATCAGAAAAGCATATTTAGGTTGATAACACAAACATGACCTATTTTATGTTTATGGTAAAACTATTATAGGTTATTTGAGGGTGATTCTGGATACCTTTTTTTTTTTTAAGAAATAATAGAAAAGTAGCTTTTCCTTTTTGAAGATTGGTTCGTTAGCATTCCCATCATTGGTAATTACTGCAAAATCCATTTGTATGTATCTTTCAAATTCGTGTAAGTGACAGTTCTTTGGTGCCTATTGAGCTAGAGAGTAGATAATCCAAAGAATAATTTCCAAAATTGGGGAAATCGTTCGGGATAACACTAGGTTGGTATGGGAATAAGATTTTGCAGATTGGAGCATTACTGCCTAAGTAAGGAAGAACAAGTTCTACGAGACGTGACGGAGGGTTTTTTTGAGGCTGGGGTGAGGTCTTCAGTGTGATACACAGAGCAGACGCACATTTTGGAAGCTAAAACTACATGGCAGTGCTGTAGCGAGTGTTCATGCCATTTGAATGGACAAAGCTTCAGGTGGGAGCTCTACTTCAAGACAGTCGTGGAGACCCTGAAGCATTTACTTCCTTTATTGAGCATACAGTGAAACATTCAATGTTTTAAGTCAAGTAAGTGCATAGTTAGACTACAGGCTGAATGATTTTAATTTGAAGCGATAGTGAAGAGTTGAAAGAATGTAGTATGAATGATGGAGCGCTGAATAAAGCGAATAAAGAATAAATTGCAGTGCTGAAAGTCATAAGTTGAAACATGAAATATTGGTCTAAGAAATTTAAAAGATGTCAAAACGTTAAATCATGTTATTTTATTACCTTATTAAATTGATCTCATAGGTAACTTAGACAGGAAAAATATGGGGTATGGTTACAATAGTTGGGTTTGGGATATGAGATTTTGCAGACTTGAGTACTGCTACAGAAGTAAGGAAGAGATGTCGGGTTTGAGTTCAGCGAGGCATGACAAGAGGGTCGTGTCTTATGGCTGGAGTGAGGTCTTCTCATTGATGTAGGGAATGACACACAAGGAAGAAAGCAGTAAACTAGACGGGAGGAGTGTCATACCAGGTGATTGCACCTTTTGGGTGGAAATGACTTCAGGAATTTCAACTACAAGGTATAGTCATGGAGACCCTGAAACATGTAACTTTTGATTCTTATCAGAATCGACTAGAATTATAAATATCACAACCTAACCTTCACTGAGAGCTAGGATATACATTGATTTTGAAAAAATTATAAATATGTAATGTTACAATTTGCAAGCTCTTGTGGGGCATTGCGTCTGCATGAATGCCGAACAGTAGTGTTCCAATTGCTACCATGATTATTAATTATTTTTCAAAATGTGCATCAAATATTAGGTATATATTGGCAGGTAGGGGAGTTTATCCACATTTTCTTTGATAGTCATAATCATCACTCCATTTATGAGGCTGCTTGGATTGAGTGCTTCTTTACCCAAATTTGTTTTGATAAATATTGCTGTATATTGTAGACATACTGTAGAAAGGAGATGGGATCACTGAATATATTGCAAGACAGTTGGATTAAGACTAAAATCTTGATAAAAGATAGAATTTGTCTTTCATCTAAGTATGATGACAATAACGTGGAGAATCTTTGACTACAATATTTTCTGGGTTTGTTATAAGAGCATATCTAGGGTTATCATAGAAATGGGCTTTGTGGCCTGTCTACTTTCTTGTGTTGGGAAAACTATTTCAATGTATTCAAGGGGTAATTCTGGATACCCTTTTTTACGGAAAGATAGAAAGTATATTTTCAATTTGAAAGATTGTTAGGTCAGCATGTCCATCACTGGTAATTTCGGTTTTATCTGCAAAATCCATTTGTATGCATCTTTCAAATTTGTATAAGTGAGAGCTGTTTAGTGCCTATTGAACTAGAGAGTGAATAACCCAAAAAATGATTTATACATTTGGAAAAATCATATGGGGTAATATTAGGTTGGTATGGGAACAAGATTTTGCAGATTGGAGCATTGCTGCATAAGGAAGAACAGACTTTGGGAGCGAGTTCTACGAGATGTGACAGACGGTTGTGTCTGTGGCTAGAGTGAGGTCTTCACTGTGATATAGAGCAGACGCACATATTGGAAGCTAAAACTCTACATGGCAGTGCTGTAGCAAGTGTTCGTACCATTTGCATGGACAGCTTCAGGTGGGAGCTCTACTTCAAGGCAGTCGTGGAGACCCTGAAGCATGTACTTCCCATATGAGTTAGTGAAACATTCAATGTTTTAAGTCAAGTAGGTGCATAGTTAGACAATAGGATGAATGATTATATTATGAAGCGATAGTGAAGAGTTGAAAGAATATAGTATGAATGATGGAGCACTGAATAAAGTAGGTAAAGAATAAATTGCAGAGCTCTAAGTCAAAGATTGGGACATGAAGATTGGTTTAAGAAATTTAAAAGATGTCAAAACGTTATATCATAATATTACTTTATGAAAGATACCTTAAGTAACTTATTGAGACAGGAAAAATATGGGGGTGGTAACAATTGTTGGGCTTGGGATATGAGGTTTTGCAGATTGGAGCACTACTACAGAAGAATGGAAGAGATGGGTTTGAGTTCTGCAAGGCATGGCAAGAAGGTCGTGTCTTACTGCTTCAGTGAGGTCTTTGCTGTGATTTAGAGGGCAGACGCACATATTGGAAGCTAAAACTCTACATGGCAGTGCTGTAGCGAGTGTTCATACCATTTGAATGGACTTAGCTTCAGGTGGGACCTTTACATCAAGGCAGTCGTGCAGACCCTGAAGTATTTACTTCCTATATGAGCATACAGTGAAACATTCAATCTGTTTTAAGTCAAGTAAGTGCATAGTTAGACTACAGGCTGAATTATTTAATTTTGAAGTGAGAGTGAAAAGTTGAAAGAATGTAGTATGAATGATTGAGCACTGAATAAACCGAATAAAGAATAAATTGCAGTGCTGAAAGTCAAAAGTTGAAGCATGAAATATTGGTGTAAGAAATTTGTAATGTCAAAACGTTAAATCATATTATTACCTTATTAAATTGATCTCATAGGTAACTTAGTAAGACAGGAAAAATATGGGGTATGGTTACAATAGTTGGGTTTGGGATATGAGATTTTGCAGACTGGAGTACTGCTACAGAAGTAAGGAAGAGATATTGGGTTTGAGTTCTGCGAGGCATGACAAGAAGGTCGTGTCTTATGGCTGGAGTGAGGTCTTCGCTTTGATGTAGGGGATGACACACAAGCAAGAAACCAGTACAGTAGAAGGGAGGAGTGTCATACCAGGTGATTGCACCTTATGGGTGGAAATGGCTTCAGGATTCCAACTACAAGGTATAGTCATGGAGACCCTGAAACATGTAACTATCGATTCTGATCAGAATCAACTAGAATTATAGAAATCACAATCTAACCTTCACTAAGAGCCAGGATATATATTGATTTTGAAAAAATTAAAAATATGTAATGCTATCATCTCAATTTGCAAGTTCTTGTGGGGCATTGCGTTTGCTTGAATGGCAAACAATAGTGTTCCAATTGCTACCATGATTATCAATTATTTTTCAAAATGTACATCAAATATTAGTTATATATTGGCAGGTAGGGGAGTTTATCCCACATTTTCTTTGATAGCCATAATCCTCATTACTTTCCATTTTGATGTAAAGTAGACTTAAATACTGCAAATCACACTCCGCCACCCCTTTTAATCTTTGATTATTACATCACTATTGCAAAGTAAGAAAAAAAAAAGAAATACATCTCCAAAACTTGAGGCTGCCTGGATAGTGCTTCTTTACCCCAATTTATTTTGATAAATATTGCTGTATATTGTTGACATATTGTAGAAAGGAGATGGGATCACTGAATATATTGCAAGACAGTTGGGTCTAGGACTAAAATTTTGATAAGAGATAGAATTTGTCTTTCATATAAGTATGATGACAATGACCTGGAGAATCTTTGACTACAATATTTTCTGGGTTTGTTATAAGAGCATATCTAGGGTTATCACAGAAATGGGCTTTGTGGCCTATCTACTTTCTTGTGTTGGGAAAACTATTTCAGTGTATTTAAGGGGTAATTCTGGATACCCTTTTTAAGGAAAGATATAAAGTATTTTTTTCTGTTTGAAAGATTGGTGGGTCAGTATGTCCCATTACTGGTAATTTTGGTTATATCTGCAAAATCCATTTGTATGCATCTTTCAAATTTGTATAAGTGAGAGCTGTTTAGTGCTTATTGAACTAGAGAGTGAATAACCCAAAGAATGATTTCCACATTTGGAAAAATCATATGGGGTAACATTAGGTTGGTATGGGAACAAGATTTTGCAGATTGGAGCATTGCTGCTGGAAGAACAGACTCTGGAAGCGAGTTCTACAAGAAGTGACAGAGGGTTGTCTCTATGGCTAGAGTGAGGTCTTCACTGAGATACTGAGGGCAGACGCACATTTTGGAAGCTAAAACTCTACATTGCAGTGCTGTAGCAAGTGTTCGTACCATTTGCATGGACAGCCTCAGGTGGGAGCTCTACTTCAAGGCAGTCGTGGAGACCCTGAAGCATGTACTTCCTATATGAGTTAGTGAAACATTCAATCTGTTTTAAGTCAAGTAGGTGCATAGTTAGACTATAGGATGAATGATTATATTTTGAAGCGATAGTGAAAAGTTGAAGAAAGAATATGAATGATGGAGCGCTGAATAAAGTGAGTAAAGAATAAATTGCAGTGCTCAAAGTCAAAGATTGGGACATGAAGATTGGTTTAAGAAATTTAAAAGATGTCAAAACGTTATATCATAATATTACTTCATGAAACAGATACCTTAAGGAACTTATTAAGACAGGAAAAATATGGGGGTGGTAACAATTGTTGGGCTTGGGATATGAGGTTTTGCAGATTGGAGCACTACTACAGAAGAATGGAAGAGATGGGTTTGAGTTCTGCAAGGCATGGCAAGAAGGTCGTGTCTTATTGCTTCTGTAAGGTCTTCGCTGTGATACAGAGGGCAGACGAACATATTGGAAGCTAAAACTCTACATGGCAGTGCCGTAGCGAGTGTTCATACCATTTGAATGGACTTAGCTTCAGGTGGGAGCTCTACATCAAGGCAGTCGTGGAGACCCTGAAGCATTTACTTCCTATATGAGCATACAGTGAAACATTCAACCTGTATGA
Source organism: Panulirus argus (assembly GCA_038088735.1). Lineage (NCBI taxonomy): Eukaryota > Metazoa > Arthropoda > Malacostraca > Decapoda > Palinuridae > Panulirus > Panulirus argus. Next base: position 12,722 of record JAYMFT010116806.1, read on the forward strand.
AGTCAAGTAAGTGCATAGTTAGACTACAGGCTGAATGATTTAATTTTGAAGCAATAGTGAAAAGTTGAAAGAATGTAGTATGAATGATGGAGTGGTGAATAAAGAATAAATTGCAGTGCTCAAAGTCACAGATAAAGACATGAAGACTGGGTTAAAAAACTAAGAGGTTAAGACGTTAAATCATATTACTTTATGAAATAGATGCCATAGGTAACTTAACAAGGCATGAAAAATATTGGGGGTGTAACAATTGTTGGGTTTGGGATATGAGGTTTTGCAGACTCGAGTACTGCTACAAATATAAGGAAGAGATGTTGGGTTTGAGTTTTGCGAGGCATGACAAGAAGGTCGTGGTTTATGGCTGGAGTGAGGTCTTCGCTTTGATGTAGGGGGATAACACACAAGCAAGAAACCATTACACTAGAAATGAGGAGTGTCGTACCAGGTGATTGCGCCTTTTGGGTGGAAATGGTCTTCAGGAATTTCATCTACAAGGTATAGTCATGGAGACCCTGAAACATGTAACTTTTAACTTCTCAGAATCGACTAATTTTAAAAATCACAATCTAACCTTTTTTTTTTTTTTTTTTTTGGAAGGTTTATTGTGCAGTAGCACAAAGCGGGCAACAGCCCGCCGGTGGGGAGTAGG
>JAYMFT010116817.1:0-13370 GCA_038088735.1 Panulirus argus
CAAAAAAGGAACAGAGAAGGGGCCGATTGAGGTTTTTCCCTCAAAGGCTCAGTCCTCTGTTCTTAACGCTACCTCGCGAATGCGGGAAATGGCGAACATGTATGAAAAAAAAAAATATATATATATATATATATATATATATTTCTTACAAGAGATTCAAGTTGGGAGGCAAACCAGATAAACAGATATAAATCAACAATACCAATACCAAGAAACACAGAAGGAAGTCTTAAGATCCTTAAGGCTAGCAAACTGCAATTTTCTCATATCAAAAAAGGTGTTTGAATTATATGTATGTAATAAGTCAGCCAAAACCCACTAGCTGATCATAAACAAAAGTGCACAAATAAAATAAGTCAAATTTTGTATAAAAATTTTATGACATCCATTTAATATCTTCCCTGTCACTTACAGAACCTTGATATCTACAAAAAAAAATCTTGCTATGATTTAATATCTACAAAAAAAAATCTTGCTATGATTTACATGAGCCCTGAAGTCTGATGACTAGAGATGATGAACAGTAACTATACACCCCTACAGCAAACACAGTAATCAAAATATAATATTCACTTTGCTACAAAAGAACTTTTTTCCCTGTATTCAAAAAATCATTTTTTTTTATATATGTTACTGTTTCTCACATGAGTGAGGTAACGCTAGGAACAAACAAAAGAACCTTGGATGAAAAATTTCTCATTTGGCTTCTTCCTTTATTTCTGCTTTTGGAAAGTAATAAAGGATGATATGATTTCCAGCCTCCAACTCCTACCCCTCTGAGTTGCTTTCCCCTACAAGCAGGAGATATGTTGGAAGTATTCTCTCTACACTATCCTTTCTTCACTATCAAAGGGGAAAAATATATATATCAATATCAAATAATGAAACAGCTACTTAAATCTTACCAGGCTTATCTCTCACATTTACACAAAGATTAATAGCTTGTCTAAAACAGAGTGCCACATCATCTTTAAACAAAAACTGGTGACTCTGGTGAGAAGTGCTGTCAACGTCAAAGTTATTTATACTGTTATTCGCAGTGCATAAAGTTCATAAGCACCAAAATGTATCATTTACAATCACTGGGTGACAATCACATAATCTATTACAAATTCAAGCTAACTTATAAAGGACTATGCAAAAGTTGAGGAAACCTTGCACTGCTCTAGACCTTATGTGAGGATATCCAAGAGGGCTGCTTTGGGCCTCACTTGAGGATTTAATGGTTCCCACATTCATCTGAATTCCCAGCTGAAGTCTGTTTCCAACACTCAACCATAGATGTCACACACAGCCTCCTACCATGGATGGAAAAAGTGTTATGCATCTCACATCACCCACAGATCATCAAAGAGAGTGTCACATTGGTATGATGCCGGACTTAGACGCACAGTATCGTAGTCATTTTTTTAATCAGAGAAATGTTTTTTCTTGTTTTGGTGTTTGCATTTATCATGAAAATATGATTATCTTCTCATTTATTTAAGTAAATAAACTTGTGAAAATTTGTAAACATACATTTACTTATACATAAAATATGTCCATGTAATAAATACATAAATATGTATGGAAAGTGTGAAATGTCATTTGGAAAAAAGCACAGGTGTGTATAATATAATCTGATGTATGAATAATGAAATCACATCAGGAAAAACCTAAAATCATCATATACTTACATGAGGAACATCCATGCTGCCAGACCTAACCTTCCCCTTCCACTTAACACCCTCACACACTAATAGAGGAAATTATACTACTTTTTGGGTATTTCCTTTAATAATGTAAATTACTCTTTTGGGTATTTCCTTCAATAATATATAAAGACCCATTCTGTAAAGAAAAAGTCCTCCCATTCTGGGTAAGGTATTTTTTTAAGGAATTGCACATCTTAAGGGTTAAAGACAATGCATCATAACCATGTGAGACCCTGACCTAAGAATTAAGTACAGTTTGATATATTTCTATGAATATTCAATGCCTAAATTTTTGCTTGTGAATAATGTTAATAAGGAGATCAAGAGTGAAAAATTTCCATGCTTATCAAGCTAATTTGCTGGCCAAATGACCATAGGAAAGGATTATCATAGTCATCTGCCTTGATAGGTTCCCAACAATAGCTTAAGTCTAATCTCAGAGCTAGTCAAGGCCACTAAACTAGCCATTATACCAAAATAAATATGATACAACTAAGCTGATATGCTCCAGTTTCACATCCTTAGAACTTCATTTCCACTCACTAAACTTACCTAATCATCTTTCTTTTCTTTCATACCTTCCACTATTTCCCACATTAGTGTGGTAGCACCAGGAACTGACAAAGAAAGGCCGGATTTGCTTATATATCTAGCTGTAATATGCAATGCACTAAAACCACAGCCCCCTATTTGTAGCCAAGCCCATGAACTTTTTCATGTTTTTTTCTGGCCACTTTAAATGCCCTGGCTCAGTCCACTGACAGCACAACACCCCTTGTATACCAAATCGCTTGGGTCTTATTGATTGCAATTCCTTGCTAAAAGTAAATTGCTCCTTTGCATTTCATTAACCTAAACTCTATGCAAGCTGAAGGCAGCATGAATAATTATCAGTCCACAAATTTTTTTTTTCTTTTTAAATTATCAGTCCACAAATTTTTTTTTTCGTTTTAAATCTCATTAAAATTCACCTAAACTGGGTATAGGATGGAGAAATTCCACAGACACCCACATAAAAAAATATATTCTTTTTGTATTTCATGCTACTATAATTCACTTTACTCTGAAAAATAAAGCTTTTAAATTACAGTATCATACCCTGTACTTAGTTAGAACCATGCAATACTACTGATATGGGTTTGTGGACAAACTGAATGTAGAAAAAGGTGGCATCAGCAAACATCAGCTTATCAAGTTTATCAACAAATCAGCACGTGCCAGGAATTTCACTGATCATATTTTGGAACTTGTCAACCATATATAGCATAACTTCATCACTAAGAATTTTCCCTTTCTCTTTCCCAAATAATGACCAACCACATCTGTAACACAGAAACTGGTAAAATCAAGTGTAAGGTAAAGAAAATGACCACTTACTGAACTTCATCACATGGAACTTAAGCCACCCTATAACTCGTTTCTATTAAACTAGATACTGAAACTATGGGACAAGTGCATAATTACCTTCACATTAAATAAAATCACCAGAGCAAGAGATTATTCTGATAGTAATCTATATATTTTTTTGTGTTGTTGCCTAAGCAGTGCAATGGTGACTGTTACATCAATGAGAACACCATACACTTTCTAGATACTGGAAAGCTTCTTCATGAGAAATTTGTTGGAAAATTGGTCTGTAATAAAAAATAAAGCTAAAGGATCTGTCTCATAATTTTTTCTGTAAGTATGAAATCAGGAAATTCTAAAAGTTAACAATATGAGAAGGCTTAGATCTACCACTCCATGTATGCTACTCTCAAGTGCAAACAGAAGTGTCTTTAGTGTGACAGATCATACCAAAACTAATGATCAATCTACATTACCTTCTAAGACTACTGAAAGTGACAATACTCACCATCTCTAGAAAAACACGATCAAAATCTAATCCAGCACTTGACATAAAATTGTAGTTATTAAAATCATATGGATAACATAATGTAAATGATCTATATTTTTTCACTGATGACCAATCAAACAAATCTCTAGGAAATCATATTTGGTATTTCACAGATTTCAGATATCTTAAAAGGCTACTAAAAATTACCACCTAATTTGGAAGGGTGCATTGTAGTTTTATTGCCAAGTGAGTCTAGCGCTCTAACCAAGAGTTCACTCAACAGATTTATTTTAAACAGAAGATTACACATCCTTCATATAATATACATAAATAAAGCATTTATACAGCAATGAATATATATCAAATATAAAAGATTAGTGTGCCCTACCTTCCTGCCCTAGGAATCCCTTCTATCTTCTACAGGTCTTATGCAGCACTCAGGAAGCCTGTTACATCCACTGGGTGGGTCCAAAGGTTAAGTTATGTGATAATATTGTGCATATGTTTATGTAGTGTGAATGCACAAAAATTAGGAGTAAGTGTCATTGTCTTCAGTATGGAAGCTACATCTTGGGCATGAGGGATATTGAGATATGTTGAATTGGTATCTGTAATGTTACAGAGATGTGTTGTGTCAAGAACAGATACACAAGAGAATTATTTTCAAATGTCAAGAGTGTAGTTTTAGATGTTGTGTTTTTGTTCTGTTAGAGTTGCATTTGTCTGGGTTGGAGGGGATCTGTGAGTACAAGTCACTGAGGTGAGTGGAAGGAGAAAGCTTTTTATATCTACCTAGGGGATGGTGGTTAGTAACAGTGAGGTTTGGATGACAAAGGGCTAGTGCTGATGCAAAGAACTGAATAACGAGCATAATGAGGTGTACCTGTACTAGGAGAATCTTAGTTTTGTTGTGAAAGTGTTGGGTGCCTGAGGTTGCTCGGAAGAAAGTCATTGTTCTGAATGCTCTGCTCTGTGTGGTTTTTATACTATGCATTATAGCTAGAAAGTGGATGTAGGCAAATGAGGCCATTTTCTATATGTCCCTGACACTACCACTCTATAAGTGATACAGCAAAAAAATACCAATAAAGAAAAACAAACATCATTTCATACTTGTTCGTCATTTACTCCATAAGCAAGGGGAAGCCAGGAACAGGTAAAGACATGGCCACGTATACTTCATTTTTATAACTACCTCAGGACCAATTTCTGTGAATGGATCCTGGTGTTACCAAGGTCCTCTTTCTAAAGGTTCCCACAGCCCAAGGCTGTGCTCCACCCAGTAACAGGGAAATGCAAACTCCTTTGGGGTGGGTTCTTTGACAAAACTTTATTCTCAGTGATATAGGGGAGAAAGAATACTTCCTACATATTCCATGTGTTGTAGAAGGCAACTGAAAAGGGGAGGGAGCGGGGGCTGGATATACTCCCCTCCAGTTCTTAATCTTCCAAAAGAAGGAACAAAGAAGGGGCCAAGTGAGGATTTTCCCTCTAAGGCTTAGTCCTCTGTTCTTAACGCTACCTTGCTAATGTGGGAAATGGCGAATATGTATGAAAAAAAAAAAAATTCCATACTTATTCACCATTTCCTGCATGAGTAAGATAGCTTCAGGAACATATGATTGAGCATTAGAAGAAAATTTCTTGCTTTGCTCCTGCTCTATCTTTAAGAAACTGAAATAAAAGGAGGTTGGTGGGGGTTTCCAGTCTCCCGCTACCTCCCCTCTTGTTTTCAATACTTGTTCACTGCTTCCTGCTTTGGTAAAGTAGCTTCTGGAATGGAAAAGAAATGGTTATAGGAGGCACTTGATTTTATAAAGGGACATACATGCATTCTTTTTTTTTTTTTTATGAAGGCTCCAGGCATGCACAAAATTCCACATATGAGTGAATTGGTCAAATGATGTGTGCAGTGATGGATTATTTACTGATTGATAGATATGCAAAAGATAGATTCTTGGATTTAGATGTGTTGAGAAGGGCAGCTGGAGTGATCTCTGATTATTTATTGGTGGAGATCAGGGTGAAAGTTTGTTGAGGCTTTCAGAAAAGAGGAAATAATATGGGTAGGAAAAGAGAGGTGAAACTTAGGTTTGAATAAGGAGATACCTAGGGAGATTAGGAGGGGAATGGCAAAAGATTAGAGCAAATGAAACTAGAGGAGTGGGTGAGGATTACGAGGCATTTTGGGAAGCATCGCTCACATATTTGGGAGAAGAGATGTGTGAGGCATGCACAGAAAGTCGGCACAAGAGAAAGGGTAGTGAGTGGTGGGGTGAGGAAGTTAAGTATTTAGTGAAGGAGAAAAGACAGGTGTGTGGGCAGTTCCTGTAGGAAGGAGTTTTTGAGTGATTGGGAGGTGTGCAAGGGAAGGTCAAAAATGAGGTGCAGGTGCTGAAAAAGAAGGCAAATGAGAGATGGAGTGAGAGAGTATTGGCAGACAGACATCAGGGAGAATAAGAGAATGTTTCAGAAGGGGAACAGATGGGGAGGTGGTGGTAACAGGCAAAGAAGAGGAAGAGGAGATAAAGTGAGTATTTTAAAGGACTTGTATCATAGTAAGGTGGCAGATGTAAGAGGTATACAGAGTCATGGCAAATATTTTGGTGAAAATAGAATAGGTGGTGAATGCTGTGATAAAAGTGAAGTGTGGGAAGGTGGCTGGAATGGATAGGAGCGCTGCTGAATTTCTCAAGAAAATCTTTTATATTATTGTTAACTGGTTAGTATTGATTTTCATTGTATTGTTCAAAGTACAGTACAGGTAGAATGCCTTAATAATACCATTGCATTAAGGCATGGGGGATAAAAGTGAATGTTCAAATTACATAGGTATTAGCTTTTTGAGTATAGTTGGTAACTTGTATGTTTAAATTTGCAAGTGTTAAATCATTTGAGGTTAAAGAGTCTTTCAAAGCATCAAATATCATGGCTTGAAATGTAAAATAATTAATTTTCCCCAATATTTTAATCATCATAATTGTGGTCAGGGCTGCTGTAATAGTAATGTAACAATCTTCTACAGGTGAGCTGAAAGTAAGCCACAGCAAAAGGACATATCTCATCACTATGTCTACCTTCCAGATGGCAATGTTGCTTATGTTTGAGATGGTAAGGTACTTTCTTTTTTTTCTATATGTAGCTTTTTTGTCTTAGTATTGTTATATATTATGTATGTCATATGGTCCCTTGCTGATGCAGGAAATGTCAGTCAAGTTTGAAACCAAAAAGATATGTTGTTGGTGTTTAAGAAGGTAAGATGTCTCTTACTCATAACTTTTGTTGTGTATTATAATATTGTTTTAATGTTATTACTATTATCATTTTATTATTATTATAGTGTTATTAGTAGACCATCAAACAAAAGAAAATGGAAACAACAATGGATTTTTTAATCTTTTTCTCCAATTTAAATGGTCAGTCATTCTTGGGTGCACTTACCACCCTTCACACTGGATAAAGCAGGTGGACACTTCAATCATCAGGTCTGCTTTTCATTTTGACCATCATAGTGGTACTCTGTTAGGCTTGATGGTTGGAGAAAGGTTGGAGTTTTAGGTTAATCCATTTTTTTATGAGGTTTATGCATTGCATCTTGCCGTTTCTTATATATTGGTGGCAAGCATGGAAATGCTTGTCCTTAAGGTGAACTCTCTGTGCTTCTGGGGGTTAATTATAGTAGAATGAAAGAAAGAACTTGAGTTACAAATAAGGTTTTTGTTTTCGTGCTCTGACTTTTTTGATGAGGCATACTAAAGTGATTTGCAATCCCAGTTAAAAATACATTTTCCATAGCCTCATCCAGTGTGATTCTAATATGCTGCTTTTGGAAACGACTTAGATTATTACATATTGTAGGGCCATTGATTAAAGATTTGCTCAGCAGTGATGCTTTCTAAGCATTGCACTTTTTTAAACCTTACCAATGAATTTCCAGGAAGTAAGCTTTTCACTGCATTGGATGAGAAAACATTTTATGACTAAAACTGAAATTTCCTTGCCAGGTGGATAGCCTTACCTGCTACGAACTCCAGACCCACACACACCTCAATGATGAGCAGTTCACAAAGTTTCTGCAGTCTCTGCTGGACAGCAAACTTCTCTTGACAGATGCTGAGGTAGGGAAGCACAGCTATTATTTATTCTTACCATTCATCCAGGGAGCATGATTATTAATTTGATATATGTGTTAGACTTCATTTTGAACAAAATAAAATGGTTTGAAAAAAATGTCTTGATTGCAGGTGTGTAAACTTTAGGTTATTATTTACAAAATACATTTGTGATTGAGTTGAAATATTTTTTAGTTTTATATGTGCCATACATTGAAAAAGGAGTTACAAATTTCAGGATAGAATCTGAAAGAATAGTTGTGGAGGCTGAGAAGCACTTTGTGTCAGGGGACATTTAGTGCAAGTTTTAGGTAGGTATGGGGCCCCAGATGAATATACATTGATTAAAAGATACATGAAATATGTGCAACAGCTGATATGAGTGTTAGAAATATAATTTCAACACAATTTTATTTGTAGGTATACCCTAGAAATGGTAAATAAGCAAATGACTGACATATTTGTAGGAAGAAAAAGTAATATAGGAAGTGTGCATGATGTGAGGGCTTTGAGAAAGTTAGATGGGGGCATATCAAATCATGATAATGGTTAACATCTCATTCTAGTTAAAGAAATATATATATTAAAAACAGTGAGGATGAAAGTTAACAGGCTATGTAAGGAACTGTGTAAAGTGTGTGACCCAAGATAACCTGAAGAGAAGCTTAATAGTACCAATGAAACATTACAAAGTGAGGTTGAATTGATGTACCAGCACTTGAAGAGGTGATTCATAGAAGTTGTCACAGAGGTGTGTAGTATTGTAGGATTAGATTTCAGAAAGTGAACAGCATAACTAAGTTAAGATTTAAGGTTGTTGACTAAAAAAGGGATTCAGAGATTTAATCATCCACAAAATAATGATGAAGGGAGAAGAAGTAGTGGATAATAATAAGCCTTGAATTAAAAAGTGAAAACTTTAGGGCAAATTAATGAATGGCAAGCCAATAAAAATTTAAAAAAAGAATTAATGAAAATCTAAGGGAGGCAAAAAAGCTGGAATTAAGAAAGTTATAGATGTAGATGGGAATTTAATGTGATAAGTAATGGGTGTATTACACAAGTTGGGAAATTGTTTACGGCATGGAGAGTGTGAGACGTTTTGTCCATTTTATGTTTGTGATCCATGGAACTTTTTGCCTTCAGCTGAATATGAGCAAGCAGTCACCACTTTAGTTAAAGACCATTGTACCTTTTCATTGAGATTGTGCCCATATTGCTCTCATTCTTAAAATAAGGGCTTTTGAGTACACTAGGAGGCTTCTAAGCCGAGGCAGGATAAACAAGGGATACATTTTTGTACACCTGCTGTTGAGACTTACACATGGATGTAGATGTTTTGGCTGGCTTTAGGTTTTTTAGATATTTACAAAATTCCACAAGATCAGTAACTCTGAGCATTTAGAACACAAATTAGGCTGATGCCACATATTCACAGCTTCAATCAAGATAGCAATAGTTTGTTTACATTGCCTATAAATTATTGACATTCTTTTGTATAGTGTAAGTGACTTTGCCTGTAAACTGCAATGACTTTACATTGCCTATAAACTCTTGACATTCTTTTGTATCATGTAAGTGACTCTTTTCAAGTACAAGGTTTAATCATAACAGAACAGTAACCAAGGTGTCTGATCTTCCAGTCTCACCCAATTATGGCACAGAAAGGAGTCTCTCTATATACACAAAAAAGTAATCCCACTTTTTGCCTTGCAGAATCTCCAGGGTGAGGTAGTTGTGCGCCTCAACACTGACTACAGTAATAAACGGACAAAATTCAAGATCAGTGTTGCACCACAGAAAGAGCAACAACATGAGACAGAACAGACTCATTCGGCTGTTGAAGAGGATCGCAAGCTATACCTACAAGCAGCCATCGTTAGAATAATGAAAGCACGGAAGCTGATTAAACACACCATGCTCATTCAAGAGGTTCGTCTCCTCAAAGGAGAAAGTTTTCAGAAGATAACTGTTTTCCCCTTTTCCTGTTTTATTCATTATTCTTTCATATCACATCTTGCATTCCTTTTGTATTTTAATAAAACATTTCAGGTTTGAGACCAGCCAGGAAAAATACCTTAGTTCTATAAACAGATTCACAGAAGTTTTGTGAGTCCAGTTTCCTGTAAAAGGCTGAGGCTGTTTCTTGATAAACATATATAACAGTTGGACAGTACTTTTCAAAATACCTTCCACTCCTCTCTCATCCCCTTTGTTCCCTTTACTCTCATCCTATGCCACAGTTCACTCAGTCTCTTAGTATCTCTGCAAATAGACTGCTTTACGAAGCTCACTCACTTTTACCATTTCTTTCACATATTATTTTCTCTTTTCCCTAAAATCACCACTAACTGTCACGCTCACCTCCACCAAGGAATGATCAAACATCCCACATGCTGCTCCTATCAACATATTCACATCCAATAACCTCACCTCAGCACACTTGTTAGTTAGCAGATTTAATAATGACTGTTTACTTATTTATACTTATGTATACACCTTTTTTAAAATTAAGAAGAAATCCCAATTGCCAGTCCTTTTCCAACACTTAGCTTGACAAGCTGTTCCCCATTTTCATTTACACACTCCTGCCTTCCCTATCATACCTTCACTGCCACATCACTAACTCTTGCATTCAGATTCCTTAGCACCAAGGAAGGAGACTTGGTGTTTTTTCTTTATTTTTAATGTGATAAAGCCTTGAAATATAATATTTATGCTCTTGATTATTCTCCATCAACTGTATAACTACATTTTATTGAGGGAAACTTAAAACTATTTTTATCCTTCAGGTCATCAGCCAGTCCCGATCAAGGTTTGCACCACAGATCCCAATGATCAAGAAGTGTATAGAACTGCTTATTGACAAACAGTACCTTGAACGCACTCCTAACTCAACAGACGAGTATAGCTATGTTGCCTAATTCTTAGATTTGTTAGTTTTTCATAAATTGTGGTATAACCTGTGACTGTTGGCTTTAAAGATGAGAAAAACTATAACTGTTTTTTCTCATACATGAATAGAGAGTCATTCATACTGAATTATTCTTTAAAGTTAACACTCTCAGATGAAATTCTCCTGCAAATGATTAGCTTCACTCCTGGGTGAGGCATGTACAGTGTGTTGCCTGTTTGAAGGTGGATTTTGTACATTGATTTAGGTGTTAAACTTTTCTTGCCTCCACAGAAAGCTGATAGTTTCAGCATGATACGTAAATAACCCAGATAGGACAGTGATGTCATAGGTTATATGGGTTGTATGCTACTGCTTGTTTCTAAAAGCTGGGCTCTTGATGCAGGCCACATCCAGCTAAGTCGATACAGGGACTTTTTGGCACATGCCTCAGAGGTATATGTTACCACTTCTCATTATATAATACTGTCTGAAATGTAAATGCAAGTGATCCCTTGCTCAGACTTGGCTAGGCTAAAGCATTGTATAAAAGTTTAAGTCTTTCATTCTGTGTCCAGCATTTTGGAGATGAATTGTACTTTAAATCATCACATGTGAAAGTGAAAGATGCTGTGCCTTTTTTGTTTCAAGCCCTGTATTTGATGGTGTCCCACTGTGTGGGATTGCCCAAGCAGAATCTCCTTAATGCTTTTTCCTCCATGCTTATACCGCCTGCCATTACTCTGTGATTCACACTTTGGCGCTGTATTGGGATCTTGCCAACCTTGAGCCTTTCAGTATCACGTGTCACACCAAATCCAACTTCCATCAGGAAGAGCAGCAATTTGTAATCTCTTAACAGACCTTGCTTTTATAATTATTTTTTTCATTACATGTGTAATTTATATTTGTAAAATCCTTCATATGGCCAATTCCTTTCATTACAAAATGAGCAACCTTTCCTCTCTCTGATTGTTTAAAGAGATTTGATAATTATTTAAAATCTGGCCAAATTAAGTTCAGTGTCACACCTTCACATGCTTCAAAGATATTTTTCTTGTTCTAAATGTTACTCAGGTAAACTTGATGTGCTTCATAAGAATTTTTCTTTTGAGTTTTAAACAATTTAAATGAACACAACAGGTTTTCTAGAGTTACACTTGCTTGCTCATTCCTTCTGCCAGGACAAATTGATGGATTACTAAAGAATTCAGAGAAAAGTTTATTCAAAATATGACTTCACACAAACACACCTGGGTGTGATTATTATAACATCAAGCTGCTGACCTTTCTCACACCAGAGGTTTTATCCCCACAGAAACTGGGAAGTGATGTAAAGGGTATTAATTTAGTTTCACTACAAGAGTAATTTCTAAGAAAGAGTCCTGGTTTCTGGTAACCAAGGATCTTTCTATGGTTCCTGCAGTTTTAGGCTGCAATACTTCAAGTAGCAGAGAAATGTAGACCCCCTTTGGAGTGAGAAGTTATTTGATGAGACTCTACTCCCATTGATACTGCCTTGCCAAAGGTGACTTTTCACTTATGGCAAAACCTTGAGCAGGTGGAGTTCAGCAACACCTGAGGGTGAAAGGCGTGTACAGAGTAGAGTGAATTGGAACAATGTGGTATACTGGGGTTGACGTCCTGTCAATGGACTGAACCAGGGCATGTGAAACATCTGGGGTAAACCATGAAAAGATCTGTGGGGCCTAGATATGGATAGGGAGCTGTGGTTTCGGTGTATTACACATGACAGCTAGAGACTAAGTGTGAGCGGATGTGGCCTTTTTTTATCTGTTTCCTGGCGCTGCCTCGCTGACACAGGGGTTGATGATGCTCTTTCCTGTGGGGCAGGGTGGTGCTGGGAATGGATGAATGCAAGTAAGTATGAATATGTACATGTGTACATATGTATGTGTATGTATATGTATGTGTATATGTATATGTATGTAAATGTACATGTATGTGCATGTATGTATATATGTGTGTATATAAGTGGATGGGTCTTTCTTCATCTGTTACCTGGTGCTACCTTGCTGATGTGGGAAATGGTGTTTGAGTATAATAATAATAATAATTTTAATACATGCTTGCCATTTTCCGCATGAGTGAGGTAGCTTCAAGAACAGGTGACTAAGCCTTGGAGGGAAAATCCCTCACTTGGTTCCTTGCTCTGTTCCTTCTTTTGGAAAGTAATACAGTAAGGGAAGATTTCCAGCCACCTGCTCCCACCCCTCTAAGTTGCCTTCTGCAACACGTAGGAAATACATGGGAAGTATGTGATACCAGACTGCCTGCTCAAGGTTATACTGCAGATGAAAAGTTACCTTTGGAGAGGCTGCATGATTGGAAGTAGTCTCGTTAAAGAACTTCTCACTCCAAAGGTGTCTACATTTCCCTTCTGCTGGAAGTAACACAGCCTTAGGCTGAAGGAGCCTTTAGAAAGGTCGTGGATAACACCAGAACTCTTTCATAGAGATTGGTCCTGACGTATTGATAAATATATATTATTTATTTATTTATTTATTTGTAATTACCCCAGGACTTTTCTAAAGGCACCTGCAGCCCAAGGCTGCACTACTTTAGCAAGGAAATGTTGACTCCTTTGGAGTGAGGAGTTCTTTGATGAGACTGTACTCCCAATGATACAGCCTCACCAGAGGTGGCTCTTCACTTGCAGTGTAACCTCGTGCAGGCTGGGTCCAGTCACACCACTATATATATATATATATATATATATATATATATATATATATGTATATTTTTTTTTTTTTTCATACATATTCGCCTTTTCCCGCGTTAGCGAGGTAGCGTTAAGAACAGAGGACTGAGCC
>JAYMFT010116828.1:0-27491 GCA_038088735.1 Panulirus argus
CCTTGCTCTTATTCACATTTACTCTCAACTTTCTCCTTTCACACACTTTTCCAAACTCAGTCACCAACTTTTGCAGTCTCTCACTCAAATCAGCCACCAGTGCTGTATTATCCGCAAACAACAGATAGACAAATATCTAGACAGACACATATTTTGATTTGTTTTATTTTTTTATAAATACCCCAGGACCGATTTCAGTGAAAAAGTCCTGATGTTACCTAGGACCTCTTTCTAAATGCTCTGGTAACCCAAGGCTGAGCTACTTCTAGTGGTAGACTCCTTTGAACAGAAAAGTTCTTTGACAAGTCTGTACTCCCAGGAGTGTAATACAGTCTTGCCAAAGGTGACTTTTCTCTCAATATGTAACTTTGAGCAGGTGAAGTCCCATAACACCTATAAAAGGGTATTTAATTATATGTAATATAAGACTATTATATAAAAGGATAACATGAAATGGATACTAATCCATGATAAATGGCTAGCAGCAGCAGTAGATATATGTCTAACCCTAATGTCATTATGAGGAACTATGAGCTCTAATAGGCTGTAAGCAGTGGATCAGCAGTGTCAGCCCACTGGTAGTTGCTGATATGTTGTGGGTAGACTTGATTATTGAGTGAGAAGCTTCAAAGACTGAGAGGCTGTTTGAATACAGTGAGTAAGAAGATGCTTTTGCACTAAAATAAGAGGATCAGAATTAATCTGATCCATACATTCCAAGGAAAATATCTCATGGTTCATAAGACAGACTGGAAAGGATAGTTAGACACTCCCTTCCCCAGGACCAAGTTGCAGAAGCAATATGTGTACTGAAACATCAGCCGAGGTCAATAGTACTGAACCAATAAACTGAGGGAGACTTGACTAGGTGATTTCTGTCCCTGAACTGGCACAAACCAGGGTCTGAATCACTATCAATGCTGTATACTATAGCAATACCATTCTAATTCCTGCTTCTAGTGTTATCCCCACTATATGGAGTCCATACACTTAAAGCCACCCTGAAAAGGACTGTTAAACATCCAAAACATAAGAGGAATAAACTTGGAAGAGAGGGGGAGACATGACTGAGTCATGTCACTTACATACCATTCAATTTGATAATTCCCAATATTAACATATAAGCACCACTTAAAACTATTTTTTGTACTAAACCAATGCACAATCAACCTTGAAATCTTTTAGGATTGATACATATACACTTAAAAATGATACACAGAAAAATGTTCTCATCTTGATTAGGGTATATAAGAGGATAAGCAAACAGATCAATTGATGTGCAGTAACATATATATGTATATATGGGGCCTGGTTGTGGATAGGGAGCTGTAGTTTCAGTGCAGTACATATGACAGCTAGAGAATGGATGTGAGCAGATGGGGCCTATCTTCGTCTGTTCCAAGTGCTACCTTTCTATTATGGGAAATAGTGATCAAGTATTGGAAAAAAAAATTATATATACACACCCACACACACACACACAATACATGGCAGAACTCAAGAATCCTAAAAATAATGACCTAGGCACACGTAAGAGAAGGAAAGGGATATTGATCAATGAGATGGCAAATAGCCAACCTAGAAGCAACACATCATGACTGCAAAAGATTGTAGTGAATTGTGAACTGGAAGTGGAAGTGAACAGGTAAATGATGTCAGCTTGATGCAGCAACTGACTGGCCAAGGCCAAGAATGGGCCTGATACAAGCAAGCCACTGTGACCACAATTAATTGGTTAGCTAAGGATGCATGAAGGCTAGCATACCTTCACTGGAAATCCTGAGGGCTGTAAAGTCCTGACACTTAGATTCTTAGAAAATGTATCTCATACTCATGGGACAGTCCACAGAGAAGAAAAATTATTGTAATCACAAACAAAATTTACATATTAAAGAAAAAGATACAAACTGTACATTGGTCAAATGACATGGCTTTTAAAACAATGACCACGACTGTAGCTATGTCAAGCAATGATACAGTAAACTCACCACTTTCAACACTCCTCAATTTAGAGATGTATATACAGACAATTTTTTTGAGAAGCAAAATGTTACTTTTATATTTCTTTTCATCAATTATTTCTCTATACCATACATTCTGTATAATACACAGATATAAAACCACTAAAGTACATGCATATAATACAAAAACATATACAGTACTGTACAATTAAATCTTGTATTTTATTTTGATTTTACTAAAGTACTTGAATACTTTGGGAATGTGTGATGGTGTAAGGGAGTAAGCCTAAGGCCAATGAAGGTTAAAATGAAAGTGGATTAGTAAAGATGGGTATTTACAGGTGTTATGCAACTAGATCAAGAAGACTATGGAGAGATGAGTCTTTGGGGGAGCTGCGTGTGTGTCAGCAGTTTTGATGTGAAAGATACTGTATTACTGTTGGGTGATTTGAATGTGAAAGTGGGTAATGTGTCAGTTGATGGTTCAACTGGGGGGTATGGAGTATTCAGTGATGTGAATGGAGATGGTAAACAGCTTGGGGAGTTGTGTTCAAACAAAGGACTGATGATTAGGAATACCTGGTTCAAAAAGAGGGATACATGTACAGTATGTAAGTGGTGAGTAGGAAAGGTGGAAAGAAGGCATTACTGGATTATAATTTAACCTACAAGTGTGCACAAGAAAGACTCTTGAATATGAATGTGTGGAGAGTGGTAGCTGGTGGGATGTCTGATCATTACTGGTGGAAGCAAGGGTGAAGACCTGTAAAGGCTTCAGAAAAAGAGATAATTATGTAGGTAAGAAAAGGGTGGTGAAAGTTAAAATATCATGGAAAAGAGGCTTGAATGAAAAGATACCAGATGAGACTGAGTGAAGAATTGCAAAAGGTGAGAGTAAATGAAGCTAAGAGAGTGGGTGAGAAATGGAATGTATTTTCGGAAGTAGTGCTGGCATGCTTGAAAGAAGTATGTGGCATGCAGAAGGTGGGAGGAGGGCTAATGAAAGAGGGTAGTGAATGATGGAATGACAAAGTTAAGCTGCTACTGAAAACAAAAAGAGAGGTGCACGGGTATCACTTAAAACAAAGGAATGTGGGTGATTGGGAGATGTACAAGAGAAAGTGGCAGGAGGTCAAGAGCAAAGTGCTGTGGGCTGAAAAAAGGACAAATTGAGAGTTGAGGTGAGTATCATCAACCAGGTAGAATAAGAAAATGATCATGAAGTAATTAATGTGACAAAAACAAGAGAATATGTGGGAACATCAGTAAAGGGGGAAAATGGGGGCATGGTTACAGGAAAAGAGGAAGGAAAAGAGATGAAGTGAGTACTCTGAGGGACTGTTAATTGTGTTTGATAACAGGATGGTAGATGTGGGATGGTTAGGGTGGGGAGGTATATGAAAATGAATGAGTCATGGCAAGCAGTTTGGTGGAAGGGAAGAGGTGGTGAAAACCTTGTGTAATGTGAAATGTGGCAAGGCAGCAGGAGTGGAAGGTATTACAGATGAATTTATCAAGTAAATTGGTTAATGTGTTTTTGATGGTTTCTTTAAGATTTTCATTGTATGTATGGATCATGGTGAGATGCCTGAGGACTAACAAAATGCCTGTATAGTACCATTTATAAAGGCAAAGGAGAGAAAGGTGAAAGTTTGAATTACAAAGGTATAAATCTATGAGTGTACCTGGCAAGTTGAATGGGAGAGTGGTGACAGAAAGGGTGCTGGCATGCACAGGGCATCAGACTGGTGAAAAACAGTGTGGTTTCAAAAGTGGTAGAGGATGTGTGAATCAGTTTGCTTTGAGGAATGTGTATGAGAAATATGTAGAGAAACAGAGATTTGTAAGTGGCTTTTATGAATGTGGTAAACATATGAGGGGGCTGAGGAAGATGCGATGTGGAAGGTGTTATGAAAATATGGTGTAGGAAGAAAGCTACTAGAAGCACCGAGGAATTTTTATCAAGAGAGTAAGGTATATGTGTGAACAAGTAGAGAGGTGGGTTAGTGGTTCCAAGTGAAGGTAGGCCAGTGATGTGAGTGTGTGATGTAACCATGGCTCTTCAATTTGTTTATGGATGGGATGGTGAGGAAAGCCAATGCAATGGTTTTTGATGGTGAGGTAGGTCTTTAATATGACAAGGATAGGGGTTGTAGGACAGAGTCAGTTCTTTGTTGGCTGTTGACATGGTAAAAGTGGAAGATTTAAGTGAGAAACTGCAGAAACTGGTTTCTCAGTTTGGGGGAGTGTGTAAAAGGAGAAAGTTGAGAGTAATTGTGAATAAAAGCAAGGTTATTAGGTTTTCAGCAGCTGAGAGGGATAGGTTAGTTGGGTATGAGTTTGAATGGAGAAACCTTGGAGGAAGTGAAGTATTTCAGATACCTGGGAGTGGACATGGCATTAAATGGAACTTTGGGAGTTAAGGTGGCTTATAGGATAAGTGATTGGACAAAAGTCTTGGGAGCATTGAGGAATATGTGGAAAGAGTGATCACAATCTGGAAAGGAAAAGACAAGCACATCTGAAGGCACAGTTGTCTTGACAATGATACATGAATGTGAGGCATGGACTATAAATGAAAAGGTACAGAAGGGAGTAAATGTTTTGGAAATTGAATGTTTGAGGACAATTTTGTGATGTGAGGAGGGATGATCAAGTAAGAAATGAGAGGGTAAGAGAAGGGTGTGGTAATGAGTATGGTTGAGAGAACTGGAGAGGGTGTGCAGAAACTGTCTGGACAACGAAAAGAATGAATGAAGAGAAGTTGACAAAGAGGATACATGTGTCAGAAGTGGAGGGGACAAGAAGGAAAAACTTAAATTGGAGAGGAAAAGGTTTTGAGTGTTCAGTCCCTGAACATAAAGCAGGGTGTAAGGCATGCTTGGGACAGAGTGATCTGGAGTGATGAGGTATACAGGGGGTGGTTCAGTGAAATTGACTGAACCAGGGTATGTAAGGCAGCTGGAGGAAACCAACCAAGGAAAGGCATGTGGGCCCTGGTTTTGTTCAGGGAGCTATGGTAACAGTGCATTACACTTGACATCTACAGAATCGATGTAAGTGACTGAGGCCATTCCTTTCTTCCTGGTACTACCTCTCTAACACAGGATATGGTGAACCAAAACGAAAAAATATAACATTCAAATTTCAGTGTTTTGTTCTAATTTTACTTAAGTATTTGATATCTCTGTTTATACACAAAGGGTATAATAACTAGGCTTATCAACCATTACTAGGGAAAAAATTATGCTCCAAAACAGTATTGTAAAATTGCTGTAGCAACATCCATTAAGTGTAAAATTCCATCATAAAGAACTCCTGTGGTTCTGGCCATCCTGGATGAATGTTGTCTCACTGTATAGATTCTTTCTTGAACAGCAACCAGCTTAAGTTGTTTAAAGCATAAGCAACTTGAAAATAAATTAAATGAAGCATCTAATGGGGACAAAGCGGTCTTGTAGGAGTGATCATCAAGAAACTAATTTTGCAAAATGTGATTATGTTAATTATGTGCAGGAAATTATATTGTGCGATACAAGTGAGCATTATGGACTAGCCTGTGTGTGTATGGTGCAAGCCAAGCCAAGGCACCATGCCTGACCATACGCCAACCTTCAAATTTGAAGTATGAATCCAAGAAGAGTAAAAACGCATATTTCAGAAGGTTAGCTCTGCCTTTATGGCATATGATGTGCCTGAAATAAGAGAGAAACTTCCTAAAGACTGTGGTGATGTTATCAGAACTCTTGCATAACTTGTTATATGCACTAGGTGACTGTCATATGGGCTTGAAAACACCTAAATTTGAAAGTTAATATCCCAGAAGCTTAAAAAAAATCATTAAATAAATCAAAGAGCATAATTAGCCACAAGGGAATATAATTGATTATATGGAAGCAGAAATTTGCATTAATACAGCAGTAAATTAAAGTCTAAAAAATATCCTACAATTTGATCAAGGGGTAAGTGAAAAGTTACCTTTCACTGGTTATCATGGTTTGAAAGTAAATCATTCAATCAATAAACCAAAACAAAGCTGCATATGGAGGTTGCCCCTTCAAAATACACCCAGAGTTCAATCTTTTTTAAGGTAAAGAGAAAAACTTATTACACAATATATGGCTGCCACGGAAAATAAGTTCTGAGACACTTTTTCTTTGTCATGCCAATCTATCATGTGTTAAATTATACACATTTTGTTTAGAAACACTAAATCTTAACAAATCTACTGTAAATTAAAACATTTTATGTTAAAAATGGTGGGTTTTGAAAATTGCAAAATCTTTTCTCTTTGAGGTGATGTCCCACAAGTATCAGACATTCTTTAAGATATTCTCTGGGAAAAACATGGTCAATACCTTCCAACCCCTAGAGTTTCTGGTGGGAAAGCACTGGCTTTCCCTATCCCTCATTACTTACCCTCTCATGTTAGTGGCAGCTCATTTTGGGTCCACCTTTGGCTGACCAGAGACTGCAACAGAGATCTCATTGACCTACTCACTCCTGGTTGCTTGACAGCTCAAAATTCACAGAATGTGGGTGTCAACCCAAAAGTAGCTACACAGAGAAGAGTGAAAATGATTCTTGAAAAAGAGAGGAGAAGGAAAGGCATGATAAGTACACCACAGTAAAATACTGGTAGCACATTGTCTTGGAATAGGGAGGTTTTCATTTTTTTAAAACCTATCACACATTTATCTCCTCTTTTGTCTTCCCTGTGAGCATCAGAGCATACCCACCTGAAGATGAAAGGTTTCCAGAAGAATTTCAGATAAAATGGTTGAACTCAAAAGAGAAAATAAATACCTTCATTAGTGATGCAGAGATACACCAAAATCTGTTTCTCATAAAGTGGAATCTCCATAGCCATAACATGTATATCCACAACATCTAAACTAAAGCACCATTTGCCAAAGATAAGAAGATTCTTATGTTTGGACACAGCATGTCATGCAGTAACTCTCCTTCCAGAGCCCAAAGTGGAAAAGTTTTGGACACTCTCCTGCCTTGTCCACAAAGTTTCTTTATACCACCTTTCTTATCCTCATATAGTCATTTCTTGTTCTCTTATACCTTGCAAATGCTGGCTAGCTGGAGTGTTGTCTATATATTCTTTATTGCACATCTTGAAGCTCCCTATATTATCAGCATCTTTATTACACCATCATTTCCTCTTTCTTAACATTTCCTATGTATTTTGGGTAGAGGTATCCATCCATTTTCCTACTCTTATTGTAAATTTCCCAGGACTTCTCACCACAAAGCCCTGGCATGTCATAGCTACTGAACTTCATTTCCTAATCATTACCATAGAAATTGATGAGGTTTATGTAATTTCTACAATCATATTTCTTTATGTCTTGTCTTACCTTTGCTCTTTTAATTTCTATGTTAGCTGAGATGGCATGGGCAGCTAAGGCCCTAATCACACTTGAGAATTTTTCAACTGACATGTCATATATAATATTCTCAATATTCATGCTAGTACATGAGATGATAAGATTTAGCAAACGATAGAGTATCACTCTTTCTCATGCTAGTATGCTCAGTGACATATTAGTACATAATATTTTCATGTTTACACTCTAGGAACTTGTGTCTCCATAAGTATCACCCTAAGAATCCAATTTCCCCCTTTTTTTTCTTTATATCTGAAATCCCCTATTATCAGTACTTTACCATCTCAGAGAAATGAGTGTTTTACTTATTCAAAGGAAAAGTGCTAAAGATGTATGTAGCAATTATAGGAGAATAAGTCTGTTAAATATATGAGGAAAAGTTTATGTATGAGTGTTGACTGATAGTGATGGAAGTGACTGAATGCAGAATAAGTGAGGAGCAAGGGGGATTTAGGAAAGGTAGGGGATGTGTGGATCAGATATTTTTAAGTAGAAATGACAGTGAGAAACATTTATTTCAAAAGGTAAGAAGCTATATGCAGCTTTTATGGATCAGGAGTAAGCTTAAGCCAGAGTTGAGTGGAATGCTTTATTTGATGTTTTATGAGTATATGGGGTAGGGGACAAAAGTTGGATGGTGTAAAAGCCTTCTATAAAAGATTAAATGCATATGTAAAACTGGGGAGTTAAGCAAAACTTTGAGAACACATGTGGGTGTGAAACAAGGATATTTATGGATAGAGTGAAAAGAGATGACAGCAAAACTAGCAAAAGGGGTGCAGAGATGGAGTGTGGTGGTGAGATATGCTGGCTTGTGATAAGACTGTATGTGGAAGATACTGTGTTGCTTGCTATGAGTGAAGTGGAGTTGCAGAAGGTGTAAGACTGTTTTATGATGTGCGTAAGCATATTCAGTTGAAGGTAAATGTGAGTAAAATCAAAGTTATGGTGTCTGAAAGGAAACAGAGTGAAAGTATACAATTTGCAAAGCCCTATAGTGAGAGGAAAAAGTATACTAAACTGTGTTATAGATAAGGGGGAGAAAGACTGGAAGAGGTGACAGAATTTAAGTATTTAGGAGCTATCTTGGATAAGTTTGGTGATATGAAAGGAGATATATGGGATAGAACACTACAGGGTAGGAGAGTCACTGGGTCCCTTAGCAGAATAAGGAAGGGTAGAGGTGTAAGTATGAAAGTGAAGTAAGGATTACGGGATAGCACAGTCCTCCCAACCCTGACCTATGGAGCTGAAACATGGACATAGAATGAGTTACAGAAGTGAAAAATCCAAGCAGTGGAAATCAGCTATTTGAGAGGAGCATGTGCTATGAATATATGGAATAAAGAGATAAGAGGATGTATAAAAGATCTGATATGGCAGGGAATGCAAAGGGATTGAATTGTGTTGTGGTAGAGTGAGTGAAATGTAATACTTTGAGGTGGTTTGGACATTTGGAAAGAATGCAAGACAGAGAGTTTACATTGAGAGTGTATGACAGTGTGATTAAAGATTTGGTGATACAGAAAAACCATCTGTGACATGGGGAAATAAAATAGAAGAGTACAGATGGGAGAGAAATTGTGAAAGAATCCATGGAATAGTGTATGCAATGGAGGCATGTAAGGACAGGGATAAGTGGAAACTCTTGTTGTGGCCACCCACTTGTTGGGAATTCCCAGACGGGATGGGCATCAGAGGTAGTGAAAAGGATTTTGAGTGATTGGGGCCTGAACATGCAAGAGGGTGAAAGGCGTGCATGGAATAGAGTAAAATGGAATGATGTGGTATAATGGAGTCAACATGCTGTCACCAGGGCATGTGAAGCATCTGAGGTAAACCATGGAAATGTCAGTGGGGCCTGGATGTGGATAAGGAGCGGTGGTTTTGGTGCATTACACATGACAGCTAGAGACTGAGTGTGAACGAATGTGGCCTTTTTGTATGCTTCCTGGCGCTACCTCGCTGATGCAGGGGCTGGCGATGTATTTCCGTGGGGTAGGGTGGCATCAGGAATGGATGGAGGCAAGCAAGTACGTAGATGTACATGTGTATATGTGTATATGCATGTGTATATGTATGGATGTATATATGTTGGTATGTATATATATGTTCTGTGCATATATGTGCATGTATGTATATATGTGTGTATGTGGGGGGATGGGTCTTTCTTAGTCTGTTTTCTGGTGCTACCTCGCTGATGCGGGAAACTGCGATCAAGTATAATAATAATAATCAGCAGCCAGAACACAGCCTGCACTGTACAGGTAGAGGACCTTCAAAGTCTATGCCAGATAAATATGTGAACACCCACAAAATTAGCCTGAGGCTTATAAGGCAGCTGGAGGCTGCAGCAACAGGCCTATTAAACCATTTTGGTGCTTTGGACATCAGTTTATGCCTGACTTAGCTTGGTGCTATTGACAACAATCTCTACACATTATCTCCCACCAAAAGTTAAATTCTACATAGGCTGTACAGCCTGGCTAAAGAAGGTAACCTAAACAAAGAATTGGAGCTGTCTGGAGGCCTTAGTAACCAAGCTGCAACTATAGTGAACATATGCACAAGTTCTTTTGGGACTCACGACCCACAGTACCCACCACTATCGTCCTGCCACCTATCCCTAGGATTGGCCAGTATGGAAAACATTATTTTCCGATGAAGGAAGTGCTTAACTCTTAATTCATAAGAAAAAATTTGGGATCCAATAGCATTTCATTTTGTGAACCTCATCACATTAAAAAATGTTATGAACCTTTTTGCATACTCAGAACTGAACAATCAGATAAATGTGTTTCCTTAACTAGGGAAAGGTAAGTCTCAACCCCCCCCCAAAAAAAAGTCTTGGGCATCAATTTAAAAAAAAAAAAAAAAAAAAAGTTACCGCAAACTGGGGAGGTAAAAATAATATGCACACGAAAAGGGTACCTACCACAACCTATATGGCTAGTCTGGCAGATTTTGTACAGATCTAAGGCCTTCTTAAATTTCTCCACTGTACAGCCCAGTCTTTCTGATGGTTGCAAAGGAGCATGTTAGTCTTGGAAATTTTCGTGTATTTGGTCTTTTGAAGCGTAAATCATGATATACCTTACCCATCTGCACCTTGTAGAATACGCACCCAGCATTTCAGATCCGTAATAGTGTCAATGGAGGCTACATGGGACATAAGTTTCTAAAGTTTAAAAATGTTATGACAGTGCTCCATGTTCTTTCTGTGGGTTTTGCACCTGTTCTGCCCTTGTTATAGCATGCATTAAGCATTTAATTTCCAGTTGCTACCTCATCTGCTATGAGATCAACAAACTTTTCTCAACTGTACATTACATACTGGCTTGAGTAACAGTACTGCATCAAAAAAAAAAAAAAAAAAAAAAAAAAAAAAAAAAAAAAGGCTGCAGTAACTCTGAACCTTGAAAGGTGGCCTTTGTTGGCATTTACAACCAGGTTCTGGTACCTTTGGATCCTGCCTCTGATCCTGAGGTATCTTCTTTATAATTTGAGGTTGTTACAATGCCTATTTTGTATAAGTGGAGTGAATTGTAACCTACAAGATTTAAAAAGAGGCATTTGGCAGCCTCAAAACAGAATTCTAGACCGTCATGAAATAGCTGAAAACCTTGCCCAGATTCTGATGTAACCATGTCCAAAATCTAGGGTCTCTATGTTATGTGAACTGGTCATGAAAGAGTACCAAACAAATGCGCCGATACTTAAAAATAGCCTTCAAGGCCAACATAAGGCAGCTTACAAACCTTGACAGAATCTGAAGTACCTCCACTCAAAATTTGGGGTCTCTAGGTGTTACAGTTTAACTGTGAGAGTAACAATCAAAGAAACACTTTAA
Organism: Panulirus argus; assembly: GCA_038088735.1. Taxonomy (NCBI): domain Eukaryota; kingdom Metazoa; phylum Arthropoda; class Malacostraca; order Decapoda; family Palinuridae; genus Panulirus; species Panulirus argus. The sequence continues at coordinate 11,211 of JAYMFT010116828.1, forward strand.
AATGTGATGTAGATGGCTGCTTAAAATCTGATCCACATTCTCAAGTATCTACACCAAAAATTTGGGTCCCCTACATGCCACAGATCATTATGGAAAAAAGAAAAAGTACAAACTCTTCAAAATAGCCTTCAAGGCCAAGGTGAGAAAGCCTATGACTGACTTTCCAATGGCCAAGGTGAGAAAGCCTATGGCTGACTTTCCAAAGTACCAATGGCCCACATTCTGAATCATCTCTATGCAAAATATGAGGCCTCTAGGTGCTACGGTTTGGCATAAAGAAATAGTAACACAAAAACACTTGAAATGATAATTAAAAACTGGGGAACCCTACTTAGACTAACACCTAAAATCTAAAAAAAAACATTTAAACACTACTTTGTCCAAAGGATTTCAGACCAGATATCTTCTACCCATAATCTACAATATAATAACTCTCCTGTAACCATTACTTGTTCTTGATATTACATCATGAGACTTCTCTTCCTACCAAAATTATTTTCTTTTAGATTCCTGTATTTTTCATTTCCATAATTCTGATACCTTAATTTGTGGCAACTAATCTTTTACATCCAGTTGTACTTAGCAGTATATATGACCCAATGTATTATAGCAAAGCTGACAGTATGTTAGGTGCTGCCCACATTCCTGACTTGTCTCCCATGAAGTTGTATTAGATTTGAGGTAGATTCTCTTGTAAATTCATTTTTTATCTTCATTTTGTTTGTATCTTTCCAAATCATTTTCTAAAAGGCATAATCTACCTAGGCAGACTTAACTCATTATGATAAGGCACAGTCCAAACCATACAAATAATCCCATTACAAATTTTCTCCCTGAAATACCACTTCTTCCTTTAGAACTAATCTTTATACCTTGTTCTTAATGTCAATTAGAGTACATATGTTTTATCTTTCAAGTATCCCACTTTTATATTAGGATATCCTTAAACTCTTAAAATCATTCTTAATACAGTAACATTCTAGTGAAATAAATCCTCATAACTACCCCCACAATGCTGAACCTGCATGAACATCACACATAGCAATTTTAGCTTTCTTGCCTTGAAATTAAATTCTCTTTCTCTACAATATTTCCCATTTTAACAACAGTAACAGAATTATCCTTCTATCTCAACTGTCTGTCTGTGCCAAATTCTAAATCCCTACTTCCCAGTACTTAATTAAGGTAACGTCTTCAATAACTGCCAACCTTGAGTATAGCATGATCTCCATCTATGCTGATAAAATTAAATGCTTCAATGACACTTCTGTCTTACCAATTTTACCCTTAACCCTAATCTAAGCCAAGACAAAATCTTCTTGTACTACTTGATATCATTCTTAACTTCATCAACTTTATGAGTGAGAGAGAGGGAGACAACATATCTATAAGCATATAAAATGCATATCTATAAGCATATAAAATGAGATTTTGCAATTAAGCAGGACTAGCGTGTAGCAAACACTACATACCTTCCCTAACTAACAATACTGTTTTTTTCTGCCAACATGCAAATTTCATAACTGTAAATCATGAGCTCATCTAGAACTACTTTCAGCTAATCAAGGCTTCTTTTGAAAGTTTGTGTGCTTATATCATGCAGATTTCTCGATTCAATTCACAGTACACTAAATAAAGTTTTCATCTTTCAAGCTGGACTGTCGAAAATTTCTGTCTGATATTTCCTTGCTGCAATCCGAGGTATTACTAGATTTAATTACTGTTTTTTCCTTACTGGAAGAGAGGGAGAAAAACATTTTCATAATCGGCAATAAAATCCCTTGAAAACTTTATTCAAACAAAATTTTGCATGAGATGGAAGTTCCAAAGGTATACTATTAGGAGTTTGGTGAATGCTTATCCTGGAAAATCCTCAACTGAAAAATGTTGTTTCTAACCCTGAAAGCCACGTCCTTTTCCAGTGACTTACGGAAATCAAAACATGAAGAGAAAGAACAGTATTCCTAACATGAAATAAGAAGGTAAATATGCAATCAGAAGTGCTAGACAAATGGGATACCACAGTCCTGGACAGGCTCCATGAAGCTCCCAAAGACATACTAGTATGATAAGATAAAAATACACTATAAGTAGTGGAACAAAATGTCAGCATTCAAATATAATCTTACCATCGAAGTGCTGAGCACTGAATATGCATTACAACTTTTTTCCACATTATGTAAATCAACATATGTTCATAAAACAGGCACCCATGCTAATTAACAGTAACAAAATCTCAATAACATCTATGACATCTGATAAACAGCCTAAAAACTCTAAACATACAAATGATTTACTGTATTTCATAACTACATGCATACATACTAAACTAACAGCCCAAAAACTAAACAAACAAATTATTTACAGTATTTCATAACTACATGCATACATATTAAGTTCTTACCTGAGACTGAGATCCATGGCAGAACACTTGACACTGGCACTACACTATAAAAGTTTGCATTCCCAGTAAAACCAAGGGCACTTTTCTATAACAATTTCAAATCACTGTTCTTCCCATCACAGATCAAGACATCCTTTTCAATTTCCACAATTTCAAGAATTCACATTTCCTTAGCACACAATGTTAACTGCATTACAGATTCATTATGCTAGATATTTGTACAGTGGAAGGTGTCATTTCATTTTCATCCAGAATACACAAAGTCCTGAAAGCCAATTTATGCATGTAACAATTTGTAATTAACACATAATGAAGTCCGTAGCCATGGACTGAAGTTCTTTTATCCAAAAAACTGTGATTTACTGCAACTGCTGGGATAAATTTGCATAGTTAAGAACAAAATCTTCCACAGAAATGGTATTATGAAACCACATTAAATTTCTTTTCAGATTTTCAATAAATGAAGTCCATCTGACTGTAGTAGTGACATCCTGTTGGATGGAAAGTATTTCCAACAACAAATAATGTTTGAAAGCCTCCACATAATTACATTTCCGCAAGAGTGTAATCTATATATTCATTCATGTACCCATGATTTCAGTACAATTCTTTTTATCTTAAGAGAAAAAGGGACTCCATCCATATTGTGAGATACCTGCACTACAACAGCATCAGTTTCAACTGACTTTGTACATGGAGGCATCAAGTAATAATCCTAGATTTACAATCCAAAGAACCTCATTAATCCATACTACCAATCTAATTGCATCATTCACCATAAATTTCAAACCTATGATACCGAATGTTACATTCTTGAATATTATGCTCAAGGAGGCCTATTGCCTTTCCTTCCACAAAGTGCATCCTAATATCTTTTATTATATTTCTCACCTGCTATTCCAAGTTCCCATGCACTTTAGTATCCTTGTATCAATCTAGCCATAATAATCACTTTACATATATTTTTTCCATATGTATGACATCCTGTACTTCTCTATATTTCATCATATTATACATTCAAATGCCCATGACGTCTCTCGACTATCAAATCATGACCCTTATCGTAAGATGCACATGCAGTAGATACATATGGATAATTAATTTGGGTGTAAAGTAAATCTAATCATCAACACTGCCAAACAAGTAACATGTCTGAACCAAAACCACATCCGAAAACTAATTTCACATATGTATCCACCTTCTTCTTGGCAAGTAAGCAACCCATTTGAACCAAAACTACAAATAAAAACTGAATTTTGATCATATTTTCTAGTAAAGATGGCAAAAGGCCTTTAAAGAACTAAGAATGTAGACAAATAAAAAAGAAGAATGGACACAGCAAATGGTTTAGAGCAAATGGGTGGTGAGCAGGATTTAGTGTAAAACATTAACTATGGAGAGAGAGAGAAGTATACATAAGGCATACTTATCACCAAGTAACTTTGATGAGATATTAATAAAATTCAGGACTACGGCACTGACTTCAGTAATAATATTACAATAAAGTATATTTTCCCTGTTGTCACATGCACTGCATATTTAGCTCTCAGCTTCTGGTTTGTCTAGAAATGAATTTTGCCATTCATCTGATTTTCTTTTGATGATTTCATTATTCCTAGCAATATATAAATGTAATCTATTCAGTATTCCTAGCAATATGTAAATGAAAGCAAAAATATTAAGTTGACAATACCCAAGGAATACTTGTAAATTTACTTTGTTTCTTCCATACTGTAGAGCTTTAGTCCAACATGACAGTCTACACATTCTGCTAGGTGTTTCCAATTCTCTGAAGTTTATTAATCTATTAATTTCAGCTTACTTTGTTGGTGACCATGCAACATGTCAGCAATTTTGCTTCTTATGAATATAATCTCTTTGTCACCAACCTTCTGCATTATGATCTAAGTAGTTATCAGTATCACCACTCATTAAAAATAACATCATAGTCCATTATTTCACAACTTATGTTCAAATTATTCTTCAAATATTCTAACATATTTTCAACTGACCAATTACATACCTACATCTTTTTGGCATTTTCTCATCTTTTGATATTATACTTTAGTGTCATCTCTGTCTACGTCTGTTACTAACATGAATATATTGCAACCTTGTACCACACACAATAAAAATATCCTAATTATCAGACATATACCTATTTCCTGGTATTACAACAAGTTTCATAAAAATCCTTGATCCATCTTCCTTGTTTTAGATCTCAAACCTCCTTGATCCATATTCCTTGTTTACATTCTAAGGTCTGTTTTTGGAGATGAAAGGATGGAGTGAAAGGGATTTTGAGCAGTCGGGGCCTGAACATGCAGGATGGTGAAGGTGTGCATGGAACAGAATGAAATGGAACGATGTGGTATACTGGGGTCGATGTGCTGTCAATGGACTGAACCAGGGCATGTGAAGCATCTGGGATAAACCACGGAAAGGTCTGTGGGGCCTGGATGTGGAAATGGAGCTGTGGTTTCAGTGCATTACACATGACAGATAGAGCCTGAGTGTGAGTGGATGTATTAAAAAAAAACACACCTGTTTCCTGGCGGTACCTTGCTGACACAAGGGATGGCAATGCTGTTTTGTGTGAGTTGAGATCGTGCTGGGAATGAGTGAAGGCAACTATTAATATGTTCATGTATATATATGTGTATGTATATGTACATATATGTATATATGTGTGAAGATGAGTGGATGGGTCTTTCTTTATCTGTTTCCAGGTGCTCCCTCTCTGACACGGGAAACGGCGATCAAGTATGATGAATGGATAAATAATGATAACATATCCTTGGGGATAGGGAAAAAAAAGAACACTGGCCGCATATTCCCTGCATGTCATAGAAAGGTACTAAGAGGGGCAGGAGCGGGTGTCTGGGAATCCTCCTGTGCAGTATTACTTTCCAAAAGAAAGAACAGAGTAAGGAGCCAAGTGAGCATTTTTTCCCTCTTAAGGCTCTGTCACCTGTTGTTGATGCTACCTCCCTCACACAGGAAATGGCGAGTAAACACACACACACACACTTACACCAATAAATACTTGATTGTCATTTCCTTTGTTAGCAAAGTAGCTCCAGAAACAGACAAAGATAGTCCATTTTTTCCACACACTGTATAATTACTCCATTAGATAGCAGCAACCATTTGTAGTTTTGATGGGAAATATTCTTACCCCATAATCCTGAAAATTGTATCAGGATACAGGGAATGAGAATGATTTTCCAGAAGTGTTAGCAGAACGTCAAATTTTCCAGTTATTAAAGGACTTTGCTATTGAGGGAATGACTTGAACATGGAAAAATTATCACTGATTTCAAGTTATCATTTGAAATGATGTGTGATGTTTTGTGTACTTTCATATAAGTGCTGAATATTGTATATAGAGTGTGGAAATTAACATAAAGAAAATAGTGTACCTTTCTATATCTCTGATGCTTGTTCCAGCTGGAACTCCCTCAAAGGGCTGGCCACGATTAGAGAGTCCCCATAACTAAAGAACTCTGGTGCCATTTCTGAGCCTTTAGTGCCTCACCCTTAACAGGCCACTGACAGAGGGAAAGTTTAGTGCAGTGTTTGCAAAGGCTCATATCTAATGTTCCTAATGACTGCTTCTATCTGATGCTCCTACCTATTGTTTCTTCTTAATGCTTCTGCCTAAATTTTCCTACCTACTACTTCTATCTACTGCTCCTACCATTTTGTCAAAAGGCAGGGCTCGCACATAGTGCTCACCACAGGAAAATCTAGAGTTACGAAAAATGAGCTGCTCAAGTTAAGTGTTGTCAGGTGTTACACATGACAAGGAGAGATTGTACATTTGTGGACAGAATGCCAGTAGTCCACATGTTAGTGATGCAGAAAGTAGAGCTACCGGGGTCAGAGGAGTGCATCTTGATAACCACGAAAGTGTTGGCTCACTGAGCAGATGTTACTAACCCTCCTGATACCCAGGCGTGTAGTACTGGTAATATACCTCCTTGGTCATTGGCTGCCTCCCAACTACTACATACTAAAGAAAATAGTTACGTGTGATTATCATTCTCGTTTTCTTTTGCTCCTTTCCACCCACCTGGGTACAGTATTGCAGTGTGTATCTTAATAATATTTCTTTCATTTACTCTTTTCAGGTGCTGCTTCAGCAAAAAGGAATGAAAAAAGGATCTCCTGCTAAACCAACCAGCAGAGTACCAACAACTGAGGAAGATAGTGATGAACTTGTCAAAGTTCACATGTACAACCAGAGTCAGGCCACAAGGCATGAAGGCAGCCGGGGAGTGCTGCGCATCAAGGAACGTCTCCCGGAGAAATGGCAGACTGCTCAGCAGGAAAACCAGCTTGGTGTGCCAGAGAGTAACCACGGGTGTTCAGACACTTTTCAAGACAGTGGTAATGCGGGGTGTGGGGATCGTGATAATAGTGACCTTGATAATCAAACTGTGATTGGTGCAGAAACAACTAAAGTAGGTTGTTCAGAATGTGGATGTGTGGGAGTACATGCAGTTCCTGGTACTTCAGGTGACAACTTAAATGGCCTTAGTGCACACAAGCTTACCTCTAGGGTAGTGCCAACTAAGAATTTACCATCATCCCCACCATTTGATGTGGGTAGCATATCTGAAATTGTGTCAGAGAACAGACCAGACAGTCGATCAGAAAAGAAACTAGAAAGCAGATCTGATAACAGGCCAGAAATCTTGTCAGAAAACAGGCCTGACAGTAGGACAGAAAGCAGACACTTAAGAGATGACATACAAATTCCGGTTGTGTCAAGCAGTACTGTGAGTCCAGGGCCAGATGATAGATGGAGAAAACATAGAAGAATATGTGGCAGGTTGAAAGGTGCAACAGGAACACTTTCTACAGAAAAAAATGACACACGAAGGAGAACAAGATCAAACATTCATTTAGCTCCAGGAATGGAGATTGAGAACAAAGAGCAAAACCCTGTTGCTTCAAATAACAATAATGAGTGGAATGAAGAACAGAACAAGGAGGAAAAGGCTGGAACAAGTACCAAAGGTAAACAGCCGATAGGGAATTCAGCAATGGATTCATCCTATCGTGTACTGAAGTCAGTTAATCGAGGAACTGCAGAAACTTTAAACCAGAATTCCTCAAAGGCTGTTACTCCCAAGCGTAAGCGAACTTCGGATCTTGAAGATGAATCTGCTAGTGAACCTGTACCTAAATCTGCCAGAGTTCATACTCGCTCACACACTTGGAGTTACAAATCCATGGTAACCAGAAGTCAGGAAAAGACCCACAAAACCCCTGCTAAACCACCTGCCAATCCAAAGAAGTAAGATGTGTATATACTGGTTTAAGTGTTGCTGTAGAAAAGAATCCCAGAAACTGCAAGGAAGTAATTTCCTTAATATATTTTAACTTCATATGTGCAAAAGTTTATTTCATTTTGACTGATCTCATGAGTAGATGACCTGTGAGTTTGTACCCAGCTCTTTGAGGTGCTAGAACTGTTGCCTGTTATAAACTAATTGTTGACAAGGCATTCTTTGTAAAGTGCTGTGTTTGTATAGTTTTCCTTTTATAATGGATGTAGAAATAATATCATGGCCCTAGAGTATGTTGAGGGGATTGGGTAGTCATTTTTTACATTTTTCACAGCACATGTGAATGGGGATGTTGATATCTATTCATGAACTTTGTTAAACTGTGTTAGCTTGTTTAAAGGAAAGTTAGCATTGGTTTAATAAGTTTATCAAGGTTCACATGTGTGCGAAGGGGAAATGGAGTGCCTTTGGCTGCAGAAAATAAACAGTGCATGTTTGATGGCTAAAAGTACAAGTTCTGATTTAGGAGTTTGTTTCATGTGTGAGATAAAACACTGGTTCCATAAGATGTAAGTATTGCTGATTCTTTTAAGAACATGATCCTTTTTAGTATTCTGTTAATACCTTGCTTGGTTAAAAAAAAGGTTGTAGTATTTTTATATATTGAAAACTTTTTTAATGTCATCTACTAAAAGGGTATGGGTACTGTAAATGAATAATGTGGCTACCCTCTGATATGATAAAGACAGTTTATTGATAAACATAGTCTTTAATTTTAATGCAATTACCAAACATTAAAATTGGAGATAATGTTTGAGAGTATGTTTTAAGTATGAAGATTTTATTTCAGATATTCCATAATTTATTGTTAATTCATATTTTTCACTTTCATTTTAATGTACTCATTTAAGGGGTATTTCTTGTGTTTTTATTTTGTTGCTAGGATTCATCATCATGATCCATGTGTCATAATCGCCGTATGATTATGAAACCCTTATTGGAGAAAGTTGCATACTGAGGACACTTATTTAGGTATCACCTAAGACCACCTTAAAAACATTCTGTTTGATACGAGTCAAAGTATGTAGTTCTCATTCTACTTCATTTTCATATAGGACTTGACCTTCATGGCTTTTTTGTTGATTCATCCACCGCAAGAAATTTGTATTTAGTCTATATGAAGGTGGCAACAAAACTATAGGACCAAGAGTTTTTGTACATAAGTTGTATGTAAAGCATTTTTACATAATTTGATACCTTTTGAAAACTCAAGCATCAGAAATTTGGACAATATCTTGTATCTGTTTGTGTTGGGTATAAGGTAAAAGGTATGTAATATATTGTAGAGATGAAACATATACAGCTGTGGCATTTAATGATTTTATTTATGTATTTATAATTTTTCCATATTTATTAGGGGCCCATTTTTGTATATACATATAATAAAGTTGAATATGGGTGATAGGATATTTTTTAAAATTTTGTCCAAATGTCATAAGGAAGATTTGTGACTTAAGTAAATGTCCTGGGGTGCTAAAGCCCCCATCCACTCTGGTTTTCAATCTAATGCAGGAATTTGTATTTTTTTTTTTTTTTTTTTTTTTTTTTTTTTTTTTTTTTTTTTTTTCCAAAGGTTCAAATTTGCCAGTCTTGGGGAGGGAATCTTGTAAAAGTACAATTTATATTACCTGAGGTGTGTTAACGATAATTATTGTGATAAATTGTGATCCGTCAGTATATCAACTCTTGCAAAATATTGCTCTTAAATTTCAAAAGCAGATTAAAGAGTATAATAAATTATGATAGGATAGCCTATTATAAAGTCTCAAAATGTAAGAATGTACATATGTAACAACCATGGAATGTAAATATATGTATATGAATTGCTTGCTTGCTTTATTCTTAACTGAGTCTCCCAGCATTACACATTGGATTTTACACACCTCCTTGGTATATTCTTTCATTAAATTTTAACATTTAGTTTTATGGTGTTTACCTATTATACCTATGGTTTATCCTTAGTTTGTCATTTATTTCTGTATTAATATTTTTTCTATAGTTGTGTTGCTACTTTTACTACCTAAGCAGCGTAGTACAGGTACACCACCGATTTTCCAGCAACTAATGGTCCAGCACCTCTTTTAGCCTGGACAAAATTACAAGATGGCACTTGAAATTCCCACGGCCACAACATTAGTTTACTGGGCGGCCATATATGGTATTGTGTGTAGCACACACTCACTTGGATTGTTTACACTGCGCTTGGTGTTGATTCCTCAATTTTGTGAGATTTTTAGCCTATTTTGCTTGAATTTAACCCTAGCTCTGGCTTCTAAGAGAGATGCGAGTGTCAGTGGTGGTGTCAGATGTAAACACCAGTCCATATCGATCCAAGAGAAAGTTGAACTGTTGAAAAAACTGGACTGTGGTGTTTCAGTACACAAGCTGTGTGACGTGTATGATATTGGTCCATCAACTGTGTATTATATAAAGAAGCAAAGGGACAAAATACTGAAATTCAGTGCATACTGATTCCAAGAAGCAAATGAGCATTAGGAAAACAATGAAAGATAATAAGAATACCGAGCACAATTGAGTGAAGATGGAGTGGTTTCAACAATGTGATGGAGTGGACTGTCAGGGAGCATGATAATGGACCAGGCTCAGTTGTTCCATAAAGAACTTAAATTAGAATATGAGTGTGATTATAATGAAGGATGGCTTCATAGATTCAAGAAGCATCATGGAATTTCCATGCAAAAAGTGTGTGGTGGAAAGCAGTCTGCAAACCATGAAGGAGCTGCCAAGTACATAGATGAATTTGCAAAGCTCGTAGCTGATGAGCACCTCTGTCCTGAGCAAGTGTTCAGTGCAGATGAAACTGCATTATATTGGTGATGCAAATCGAAGAGGTGTGTTGAATTATTATTACATGACCATGGTTGGTCCTGCAAAACAGTTAAACTGGCAAGGCTTTAGAACCAAGGATGCTGGAGAATCTGTGGTGCACCTGTATCAGGAAGAAAAGCAATGGCCTATGTTGTACCTGTCCACAATATCTGTGATGCATAGTGTACTGAAACCAGCGATGACATGATTTATCTTAAACTGCTTCATGTACCCATTGCTGCTTCATCTCCCAATCACCATGTACTGCATTGCTCAAGTTTATTTAATCTAGTGCATCATTCTTACCCTTCTAAAATGTTTATCCCCCAATACCAAAAAGCCTCCACTCCATCCTTTCATCTTTTTGTTATCCTTCCCAATGCTTCCTCCAGTTCTGAATCTCTCTCTGCCAGCCTGTTCTCTTCATATGCCCAAACCATGTTCATCCCACATGGACCACCCGTAATACCACTTCTGAATTGACTTTCACAATCAACCCGCCTAGCATAGCATATTATCCTCTGGCATTTCATTTCCCGCACCTCCACCCCTTCATCTCTTTTTACATTCAAGGACCAAGAGCCATCCATACAACATTGTTAGATTACTATACTATACCTTCAAACATGCTTTTCATGTTTGATACTTATCGCCATCAACTTTTATATTCCCCATATCACCTTCATGTCTTGATAATTTATCCTTTCCAGTGCTCAAAAGGCATGTTTTTCAAGGTTTATTGAAAAATAGAACCTTACAGTCTCAAAGATAATCATTAACGGAAATAAAAGTTTTTCTTCCACTTCTTTCACTGTAATAACATGTTAAAGACTAAAGAGGAGATATGTGTCAGAAATGGGGGAAACAAGTAGAATGGAGAGACCAAATTGGAGATGGAGTTAAAAAGATTTTGAACGATCGGGGCCTGAGCAAGCAGGAAGATGGAAGGTGTCCATGGAATAGAGTGAATTAGAACAATGTGGTATAACAGGATCATCAGTGGAATAAACCAGAGCATATGAAGTGTTCAGGGTAAACCATGGAAAGTTCTGTGAGGCCTGGTTTTGGATAGGGACCTGTGGTTTTGATGCATTACATGTGACTGTTAGAGAACAGATGTGGCACTACCTTTTCAATGCGGGAATTGGCGATCAAGTAAGGAAAAAAATTCATACATGCTTGCCATTTACCTATAAGTGAGTTAAGTGTCAAAAGCACATGACTGACCCTGAGAGGGAATTAATTCCTCACTTGATTCCTTGCTGTTCCTTCTTCTGGAAGTAATACAGGAAGGGAAGATTTTCAGCCATCCACTCTCGCCCGTCTTAGCCGCCTTCTATGATGTATTGGGAATATATGGGCAGCATTCTCTTTTCCTTTTTATACATATTTGCCATTTCCCACAATAGTGAAATAGCATGAACAATTGGCTGAGTCTGAGAGGAAAAAAAATCCTCATTTGGCCCCCTTCTCTTTTCCTTCTTTTGGAAAAGTAAAACAGGAAGGGAGGATTTCCAGTCTGCTCCTATCCCTTTTATCTGACTTCTGTGACATGCAAGGAATACAAGGGCAGTATTCTTTCTCCCCTGAGAATTGGTGGAATGCATGGGTATTGTCATTGTGTGAAAGCAAGGGAGACGAAGGTGTGTTCAAACTTCAGAAGTATAAATTTATTATACCTGGTAAGTTGTATGGAAGGGTATCGATTGAGAGTGAAAGCATGTACAGAGCATCTGTTTGTGGAGGAGCAGTGTGGTTTCAGAAGTGGAGATGTCTGGATAAGGTCTTTGCTTTAAGGACTGTGTGAGAAATATGCAGAGAACGGATTTGTATGTGGCAGTTATGAATGTAGAGAAAGCATATGATAGGGTTAATAGAGATGGCTTGTGGAAGGTCTTAAGAATAAATGGTGTGGGAGGAAAGCTGCTAGAAGCAATGGGAATTTATCAAGGGTGTGAGGCATATGTAAAAGTAGGAAGAGAGTGAATAGTTCCAAGTGGCAGGGATGTGTGATGTCACCATGGTTGTTCAGTTTGTTTATGGAAGCTGATTAAAGTAAGGCAGTGGTAGATATTGTGCCACCTGAAGAAAGTGTATGATAATATGATGAAAGGGGTTGGTGTGAAAGGAAGACCACCTGTGACATGGGAAAATAAAGTGGAAGAGTACTGGAGAGAGAAATGATGGAAGAATGCGAGGAAGGCATGTAAGGACAGGGATATGTGGAGACTTGCTGTGGCTACCCCCTTCAAGGGAATTCCCAGAGGGAACAGGCATCATAGATATAAATAGATAGTTTTTATTCAAGGGCAATATGCATGCATTCTGCCAGCCTTCAGATACCTCACTTTGGGCTATACAAAGGTTGAACAGCTTAACTGACCAATCATCTACATTGACCCCACACCAACCCAATGCTTGGATATCGTTTCATGGCGAGTGGATTGCTTAGGTTGCTTTTTGGTGACAAGTATTTGTCACTAGTAAAGTCCTTGAACAAAACACTTAAGCTTTTCATTGTAAATTGTGAGGGTACTTCTACATTTGTCAGAATTTTACCTCCTGGAGGAATAAAAGATATCATTAGCTAGATCTCTCATCACTGAAGCTCAGTTACTGTAAGGCAGTGGTGGATATCATTCCTTTCAAGGGGAATTGGATTGTTTTCATAATAAGTAACTTTCCATTTACTTCGTAATTCCACAGTACATTCCATAAGTTAGCATTACCCAGAGCAAAATGAAAAGGCTTCTGTATGCAATATTTCATTTAAATATATGAAAATGCACTCACTGATATAAGTATGTAAATAATTAGAATTTGGCATATAACAAAAGGTAAAACACCAGCACATTCTTTCAAATGACTACTTGGTATTTACAAAATAATGTGTACTCTTCCTGGAATATCATGAGGAATAATATTAAAAAAAGTCAGTCGAAGTCTTCCCTTTTCCAGGGATACTGAGACTTTGGGTTCTATGGTTATAACCAAATAAGAAGCTTGTAAATAACTATTTTTACTTTATTCAACACTTTGCCATGTGCACTGCCGATTAAAAGTTTGTGTACTTAAGCAGTCTAACATCTAATCATATTCTTTCAAAATATGCCCTTGATGAATATAAATTATATATCAGTTATGACATAAATCTCATCACAGTCCCTACTCATTATAGCTCACTTCAAAACATGAGGTCTTTTGCTTTTTCCTCAAATAGAATAATTTGCCATGTAAATATCTGCGGTTATGAATATTTTCCCATACAGTGATTCAATTATAGAAAACTATGGACTATAAGCTTAAGAATATTAGTAAACTGAATATACAACATACATAGTACGTGCCTTGTTCCTGAAAATATTGACTATAAAATCCAATCTTACTTTTCCTCCCTTTCCATATCATTACCAATAGTTCATTACATAATGTCTTCAAATTTCTGTGTATCAAACTTAGTTTTACCACTTTGAGAAGCAAACCTAGAATTCATTTACCTTGAAAATGAGTTTGGAAAATCCTCCTCCTTCACCAAAGAGTTTGTACATTTAAAAGATGATCTCATCTCTATTATACCAAAGTTTATCATCGGAGACAAATGATACTTTGTACTAACAGTAGTAAGGAAAGATTGAAATGCAGACAAATGTTTCTGCCTTTTATCCAAGCAAGATATAACAAGAAAAACTCTGGAAATAAAAATAATACATAAATAATAATTTTACAAAGAAAAAATTCTTTAATGAAAAAGATTTGTTTAAATTCTGCAATTGAATTTCATAATAATCTGAATGGTTATCAAATAACTAGCATAGGCCCCACTTTTCCTAGGATAAGTTCAAATTACCTAAAGTCACCCAAAGCACAGTTTCTTTCTTCCCCGTAACCGAACTTCATCTAGACGTCTGATCACATTTCTAGCATTTTCACCTCCATTTCCATATACAGAGAGAATATGAGCAACAAACTTTTCTGTGCTGGGGTGAGTACTCAAAATTGCTCGTTCTAAAACATAGAGATCAACTGCCTTGTCCTCGACACGTTCATCAACACAGCTCAGTCCAAAGTCAATGAGAATAATTTCTGAAGAATCATACGGGGGAATTAATAACATGTTTGATGTTGTCAAATCCCCATGTATAATGTTGTTCGAATGCATCTTTACAAGAACTTTACCAATCCTCTCTGCCATGCACAACATAACTGAGCTATTCATTGACAGATTCCTATTCACAGCTTGATATATATAATTCCTGACAGTTAAACCATCAGCAATTTTCTCAAGTATCATTTCATTTTTTTCCAAATTCACATCATACACAATTGGAGTCTTGATACCAAAAGTACGACACCTCGTTAGTGCACGTGCTTCTGCCTTCATTCGTTCATGTGTAATTAAATTATCTAAGTCTGGATGACGATACTGCTTGGGAAATCGATGCTTTATAATTACTGAACGTCCAAGCCATTCTGCAGCATATACACGCCCCTCAGCTCCCTGAGTTAGAAGTTCTCGGCCCATCTGAAATTCAATGTATTGCATGAGCTTATGAAATAATTACCAGTACGTGTAATAAAATTCATATATTAAATACACAGTAAAGCACCCTATATGACTGAAGAAACCCCTTCAGCACTCTTCCTTAAGCATGGTGTTCCCATTTAATATTTTTTTTCTTAAAATTCTTTTCTATCATCCATGAAAATATGCAGTTGTTTGAAGCTCTAAATTAGTGTGAGTGGGTATATGGTAAATCCTACTCAAAGCATAACTATGAGGTCACAGCATATTTAACCAAATATACAATAAACTGTATGCTCAGCATTCAACCAAGAAAAAGAAAACCTGAGCCTTTTTTTTTTCATCAATTATTTATTTCTCTGATCTAGGTTCTGCCCTCCTTTATTGAACTCTCATTAACATGTTCTTTCCTTGTTTTGTTTTATTCATGGACTTGCAGACCTTTTCTACAGAAGCATAGCTGCTCCATTTATCAAGAATCTAACAACAGAATAATTCTCTAATATAATTATGGGTTTTCTGATGTTTCATGGTTCATTTGGTATCCGTCTTAGAAGAATTAGCTTGAGTGAGGAATTGCCCTGGGTGACTGGATCCTGAGTAGGGGGAATAGACTGGGTGAGCGTCCCTAGTAAATGACTGGCCTGGTTGACTGTATCGAGTGAGGGACTGGCCGGGGTGATGATTAATGAGCATATCACCGTATATCACCGATTATGCATTTCATAATCATTTTTACACGAATTTACATTTACTTTGCTACTACAGTAACCACACATCAATCATACTTCTCCAATAGTCAATCTATCTTACGATGTTCAAATTCAACGATGATGCAGAGTCTGCATGCTGTTTACCAGCGTACTGTGCACATGGCCACAGCCTAATTAGCAGTGATAAGAACTACAGGAAATAAAAATTTATTCAGGGTGACTTCTAACAGTACAGAATGACAGCTGAGTGGTTCCCCACTCAAGTTCACACGATACTCCACCTTGCTTAAGCAATGAAAATAAACTCTCTTCTTGCCCCTTAAAACTTTAAAATGGGTGCATTCAAACCTAGAATTGAATTTCAGGTAAGGTACTGAAGAAATTTAACACACACCAGATATGAGGAAGGCTAACAGATTTCAGCTGAGGAGAGCTAACACGTTACCTGAGGAAAGC